>VWZO01022561.1:0-10457 GCA_013396975.1 Bucco capensis | reverse complement strand
GAGAAAGGACAAGCTGGCAGAGAGCTGCAACTCAGAGTCTTGTGACATGACAGCAAAACCCTGCTGGGGCTGCTCTGGGCATCCCTGGGTGGCCAAGACACCCTCAGCAACCTCTGCACATGTTTGGATAAAACAGGCAGAGCAGCCTTGTTCTGCAGCTGGGGCCATGCCAGGGCAGGGCTCCTGCCCAAAGCCAAGCAACTTGCCCATGATGCTTGCAGGGCTCAGCTTTCAGCCTTGTCTCCTCATCCCCAGGTGCTGTGACAAGAGATTGTGGACAAAAATAGATTTGAGCAGGTGCAAGTCCATCACCCCCCAGGCACTGAGTGGCATCATCAAAAGACAACCAGTCAGCCTCGATCTCAGCTGGACCAACATCTCCAAAAAACAGCTCACCTGGCTTGTCAACAGGCTGCCAGGTGAGCCTGGGCTGGGGAGGGGACCCTGCCTCTGCCACCAGCCTGCTCCAGGGCTTCCTGATGGCTGGACCACAGGAAGAGACAAGCTCAGTTCTTTCTCCTGGTTGAAAGAGACCTTTAAGATCATTGAGTCTGACTGCCAGGGCACCACTAACCCGTGGCCCTCAGCACCACATCTCCATGGCTTTGAAGCCCCTCCAGGGATGGTGACTCCACCACTGCCCTAAGCAGCCTGGGTCAGGCCTTGACAGCCTGTTCAGGGAAGAAGTTCTTGCTGGTGTCCAACCAAAATCTTCACTGGAACAACTTGAGGCTGTTTCCTCTTCTCCTATCACTTGTTCCTTGGGAGAAGAGACTAACCCCCACCTGGCTCCAAGCTCCTTTCAGGCAGTTGTAGAGTGGGAAGGTCTCCCCTGAGCCTCCTTTTCTCCAGACTATACAACCCCAGTTTCCTATTGGGGAAAAATTCTGGGTGCCTGGATCCCATCAACCAGCAAGAGACCAACAGTGATGTGATTTCTAGCTGCTTAATATCTCCTTGAGAGAGCCTGGTTCCCTGTCCCAACCCAGGCAGGGTGGGGAGCTGCTTCCTCCTATGCCTGGAGAAAAACCAGTAGAAATCTGGGACACCTCAGAGCTGCCTGAGCCTGTCTGACTTGTTACCTTTCTGCCTTCTCCCAACAGGCCTGAAAGACCTCATCTTAGCAGGCTGTTCCTGGTCTGCAGTGTGTGCTCTCAGTACCTCCAGCTGCCCCCTTCTCAGGACCCTCGATCTTCGGTGGGCAGTAGGAATCAAGGACCCTCAGATCCGGGACTTACTCACACCTCCAACAGACAAACCCAGTAAGCTGTTGTCCAGGCTGCTGTGGGACAAGGGTGGTGGTGACTGAAGAAGGGTCCCTGTGGGTTGTGAGGAGCTGGAGGAGGGTGATACACTTGGTGCAGAGCAGGGAGGGGATGCTGGATCCACAATCCCTCAGTGGAGCAGGGCAGTTAGTCACAGAACTATAGAATTGTTTTGGTTGGAAGAGACCTTGAAGATCATTGAGTTCAAAGGTTAACCAGCACCGCCAGGGCACCACTAAGCCATGGCCCACAGCACACATCTACATGTTTCTTAAATCCCTCCAGGGATGGTGACTCCACCACTGCCCTGGGCAGCCTGGCACAGGCCTTGACATCCTGTTTGGGGAAGCTGTTTTTCCTAATGTCCAATCCAGACCTGCCCTGGCACAACTTGAGGCCTTTTCCTTTTGTCCTGTCACTTATTATCTGGAAGAAGAGACCAACCTACCTTGCTACAGCCTCCTGTCAGGGAGTTGCAGAGAGTGAGAAGGTCTCCCCTGAGCCTCCTCTTCTCCACACTAACCAAGCCCAGTGCCCTCAGCTGCTCCTCACCACACTTGTGCTCTAGACCCTTCAGCAGCTTCCTTGCCCTTCTCTGCACACACTCCAGCACCTCCATGTCCTTCTGGCAGTGAGGAGCCCAAAGCTGAGCCCAGCATTGGAGCTGTGGCCTCCCCAGTGCCCAGTGCAGGAGGACAATCCCTGCCCTAGTGCTGCTGGATCCACACTAGTGCTGCTCCAAGCCAGGATGCTCTTGGCCTTCTTGGTCACCTGGGCACTCTGCTGCCTCAGCTTCAGCCACTGTAGACCAACACCTCCAGCTCCTTTTGCACTGGGTAGTTTCCATTCACTCTTCCCAAGCCTGGTGTGTTCATGGCGTTGTTGTGCCCGAAGTTCAGGAGCTAGCACTTGACCTTGTTGAACCTCATCCTGTTAGCCTTGGCCAATCCTTCTATAGAACCTTCCAGCTTGGTGTCATCTACAAACTGCCTGAGGCATGCTCTCTAATCCTATTGTCCAGTTCCTAGTCCATGCTCAGCTCCTTTTTTTCCCCCCCCCTTGCCAGGTCAGGACAATCGCAGCAAACTCCGCAACATGATCGATTTCCGGCTCGCGGGGCTGGACATCACGGACGCCACGCTGCGCCTCATCATCCGCCACATGCCCCTGCTCTCCCGCCTCGACCTCAGCCACTGCAACCACCTTACAGACCAGTCAGCCAACCTCCTCACGGCCGTTGGCTCTTCCACACGCAACTCCCTCACCGAGCTCAACATGGCAGGTGGGTCCTCTGCGCGGGAGCATAGCATCCTAGAATGGTTTGGGTTGGAAGGGACTTCCGGAGCTCATCTAGTCCAACCTCCCTGCAGTGGCCAGGGACATCCCCAACTACATCAGCTTGCCCAGAGCCCTGGCAAGCCTCACCTGCAATGCCTCCAGGGATGGCAACTCAACCACCTCCCTGGGCAACCTGGGCCAGTGTTCCACCACCCTCGTGGGGAGCAACTTCTTTCTAATGTCCACTCTAAATCTACTCTTCTCCAATTTAAAACCATTGCCCCTTGTCCTTTCACTGCAGGCCTTTGCAAACAGGCCCTCTGCAGCCTTCTTGGAAGTTCCCTTTAGGTACTGGAAAGTCACTAGTAGGTTCCCCTGAAGAAGAGAAGCCTGGAGAAGAGAAGGCTCTGAGGAGACCATCATGTGGCCTTCCAGGATCTGCAGGGGCTACAAGAGAGCTGGGGAAGGACTTTTTAGGATGTCAGGTGCTAGGACTAGGGGGAATGGACACAAGCTTGAAGAGGGGAGATTTAGGTTGGATGTTAGGTAGAAGTTATTCTCCAGGAGGGTGCTGAGCCACAGGCCCAGGTTGCCCAGAGAGGTGGTGGCAGCTCCATCCCTGGCAGTGTTGCAGGCCAGGCTGGCTGGGGCTGGGAGCAAGCTGCTCTAGTGCCAGGTGTCCCTGCCCATGGCAGAGGGGTTGGGACTACATGAGCTTGAAGGTCCCTTCCAACCCTGCCAATTGCAGGATTCTTGGTGTGGAGCAGCTGACTCTTGCTCTCCTCTCCCTGCAGGCTGCAATAAGCTGACAGACCAGGCCTTGCTGTACCTGCGCCGCATCTCCAACGTCACTCTCATCGACCTGCGAGGTTGCAAACAGATCACCCGCAAAGCCTGCGAGCACTTCATCTCGGACCTGTCCATCAACAGCCTCTACTGCCTGTCCGATGAGAAGCTGATCCAAAAAATCAGCTAGAGACCCTCCCCGGGGCAGACTGAGGAGAAGGAATAAGAGCCCATCCCACCCCTGTCGGAGAGCCGCTCCTCCAACGGCCCCACCTTGCCCTGCGCGTCCTGACCTTGCCTCCCACCTGACTCGGCAGGCAGGGCTGCTGCTGGCCTCGCTCCACTGTCCTTCCTCCTCTTCCTCCTCCTCCTCCCCCGGGACTTCTGCTGAGGAAGGCTGGCCAGTACCTGAGGAGGAATGGGCAAACGGCAGGGAGCCTCAGCCTGGAGGCTGGCCGCTCGCTCCCATCACAGAGGTTGTAATTGAGATCTCTGTGCAGAGAAATGGGGCACCCTCTTCCCCTCCCTGCTTTTCCCTTCCTCCTCCTCCTTCTCCTCTTTTTTCTTCCTCCTTTCCATGGTCTCTTTGCCTTGAAACACTTGTCACTTGCCCTTTAGCACAAAGCTTGAGGGTGAATGTCTCTCCAAGGAAGCGGAAGCAGAGCTGGATCAAAGCGTCCCACCCCTTCCGTGCCACCACCCACTCAGCGCTCGCAGGGGCTGGCATCAAACCCTCTCCTTCTCCCACCTCCCTTCCCATGAGGAGGGCAGGAGTGTTGTGGCTTCTCTGGCTGCTGGCTGAGAGCAAAGGCTTTGCCCAAGGAAGTGATGCTGAGGGGACATGGTGCTTCCATTCCGGAGCCTTCCCGGAGCAGCCCCCTTGCAGAGCAGAGCAGAGGTGACAGCTGGAGCCAGGCACCACTTTGGGAGCAGGGAAGAATCCACAGGTACATCAGAGCTCAGGGAGGACTCGGAAAGCATCAGCCAGGGGTGAGTGAGTGAGCGAGCGAGCGCATGGTGGAGGAGCAGGAGCTGCCTCCTCAGCCTCCTTCCCCAGCTCCCTGTGCAGCATCCTGAAGCACTCTGGGGCCGTGGCTGGAGGGTGAAGGCTGCTCTGTCTGCCCAGGGCACTGTGGCCCCACCACATCGTCCTCTCCTTCCCTCCCCACCCCACCCCCCTTCTAGCTGCCGTTTTTCCTTTGCAACGAACGGTCGGTCCAAAGAACCTCTCTCTAGGGCAGCAGAGAGCTTTTTGCACTTTAAAAAACAAAAAAAAAACAACAAAAAGAACTACAAAAAAAAGAAAAAAAGGAAAAAAAAAAAACAAAAAAACCCACAAAAGTTGGAATCTTCTTTTTGGGTCACTATTTTCTTGCCCTCCCTCTCCTGCCTGTGACAGGATGATGCCTGTCTCTCTCCCCAGTGTCAGGACATGGCTGTCCCCAGCCTGGCCCCACCACAGCAGCGTGGACAGACATAGCACAAAGCCAGCCCAGCCTGTGCCACCGGTCCCCAGCCCCGGAGAGAGGTGACATCCTAGCCAAGGAGTCCCACCAAGAAGGTCCTGCCAAGGATGTCCCAAGCAGGGGCTCCCACTGGGGCCATCCTGGCTGAGGGAGTTGTCCACCCCTGAGGGCAGCCTGGCTGAGGAGTCCCACCGACAGCAGCCTTGCCACCTCACTGCTTCAGAAGCAATAAGGGAGGAGAAGAGATGGCCACCAGCCTACCTTCTGCTCCAGCACAGGGGCTGGTGGCACATCCTCCACTCTAGGATGGCCTCGGGACAAGGGGCAGAGCTGTCACAGTGAATGCAGAGGGATCTGAGCAGAAAACACCCTGGGCAAGAGGAGGAACCAGCAGAGAGGCAAGCCCTGGGCTGATGGAGGCCACCTGAGATGCTGACTGCTGTGCAAGACAGCAGAAGACTCAAAAGCTTTTTCTTTTTTTCTCTTTTGGATTGATTGTTTTGGGTTTTTTTTGTTGGAGTTTTGCAGCAAGAGCTGAGCCAGGGCTCCCACCACCACCACACCAGGATCCCTTCCCTTGGGGCCACCAGCATGTCCCCAGAGCCTCCAGCGTGAGACCTTCATCACCCACCAGCCACCATCCAGGGGTGGGGTGGGGGGAAACAAACCCCCAAGGAAGACAAAAACAATTTAAAAAAAAACAGTAAAAAATTAAAGGAAAAAGAGATAATTATATATATAAAATCACTTAGTGATTTAAAAGCAACCCAGACTGCTCCCTACTGACAACTCCTGCAAGAAAAGTCTCACTCATTTAAGGGTTTGGTTGTGGTTTGGTTTGGTTTTGCTCCCCTTACCCCTTCCCTCCCCATCCCCTCCACTTCCCTAGCCCCTAACCTCCTGGAGAAATACTGTAAATATCTATTTTTTTGTTGGCGATTTAGAGTTCCAATCTCTGATGTTTGTGCTTTAAAATTAAATGTAAGCATTAAGGGTCAAAGCAAACCAAGTCTTTGTTCTCTCAGTGGAGGGGGGGGTTGGCACAGCTTGGGGGTACAGGGACAGGACCTTGGTGGTGGTTTCTCTTCTTTCTGATTCATTTTTTTGGTGTTTATTTTTTCTGTTGGTTTGGTTTTTCGTATTTTAGGGGATTTTTTCCCCCTTTTCACAGCCTTCTCTGCTCCTGGTCTTAGGGAGGAGCATTGCTGGTCAGGCCTGAGTCCAGGGCTGGGAGCAGTAGGAGAGGAGATCCCAGCCTCTGAAGGGAAAGATTTTGTTTCTTGGGATGGAATGTTTTGGAATAAAAGAGTTAAAGTAAAAAAACCAAACAAAACAAACAAACAAAGGAAAACAGAGTCTGGGCTCTGCCCATGGTTTGTCTGGGAGGGAGGGACTGGGATGAGATGGGACTGGGATAAGCCTGGACTCCTCCCTCCTAGGGATCTCCTGTGCTTCCCCAGCTCCAGCACTGGAGCATCCACCACTGCCCAAACCACCAGAGAGGAAGCCTGAGGTGCTGGTGGCAGCTGTCCCCATCCTCTCCTGGCAGGTGCTGGTAGTTGTCCTCATGTCCCCAGCAGCTGGAGTGCAGTTGTGGCATCTATCCCCCTCTCTTCCCCATCCTCCCCTAGGTGGTGATGGCAGCTTGTCCCTGTGTCCCCATGCTCTCCTGGAGTAGGGGGTGGTGGCAGCCATCCCCATGTCCTCATTGTCTCCTGGGCTGTGGTTGTGGCAGCCATCCCAGCATCCCCATCATACCTCAAGGCCACAGGTCCCCTGGGGTCACGGGGGGGAGGGGCTGTTGCCCTTGGGCCACCTCGCAGGGCTGTGCTAGTCTCCAGCTCTTCTAGGGCTGGCACTGGGTTACAGGGCCACTGAGGTGACATCTTCTGTCCCCTCGTCACGGTCTAGGCCCTGGTGGCAGTTGGGGTTGTACCAACAGCCACACACCATCACCCAGCCAGGCACCTGCATGTCACGCACGGTCGCAGGCTGTGTCCAGGGGCACGGTGCGACACGTGGAGTGCCACTGCTTGGTCACACACACGCACATGGTGTCACCCACTCGGTGTCACCCCCTGACTGCCACTCGCTGTCCCCTCCTCGCCCGCCGCTGCCACTCCCAGGGGAGGGGCGTTGGGAAGGGCTGGCCTGGCCCCGCCCCCGCCCGGCAGCGCCTGTCACTCACTCACGTTCCTGTTCCCGTTCCCGCTCCCGGTGCCGGTGCCGTGCGCTCCCCGCGCTCCCCTCAGCGCCTTCCCCCTCCTGCCATGTCCCGCCGCCGCTGACCCTCGCCTCCACCTCAGGGCCTCCCAGCGCCGGGCCGGGTCCACTCCTCCCTCGGTTCCGGTTCCGGGTCCCGGTTCCGGTTCCGGGTCCGTGCGGGTCCGGTCCGGCGGTGGCGGTGCTGGTGGTGCCGGTGCCGGTGGCGGTGCTGGTGGGCGGTGGGCCCGGCGGGGCCGGCGGCGCGGCGCAAGATGGCGGACCTGGAGGCGGTGCTGGCCGACGTGAGCTACCTGATGGCCATGGAGAAGAGCCGCGCCGCGCCCGCCGCCCGCGCCAGCAAGAGGATCCTCCTGCCCGAGCCCAGGTGAGGCCTCGCCGCCGGCCCCCGGGTCTGGCCCGGCCCCTAACCCTAACCTTAACCCGATACCGCGGCCCCGCAGCACCCGACGCTGCCCTCCCGCTCGGCCTGCTCCCGTTCGGCTTACACAGACAGGGATGCAGGCTTGGCACAGACAGGGACATGGGCTTGGTGGGCACAGGGACAGTGTTTCAGGCACACACAGGGACATGCGCTTAGGTGGGCACTGACAGAACGTGTGTGCACTGACATCATCTCTGCACGCACACACCTGCTGTACACACACACTCCCATCCACACACCTCCTCTACACGCACACACCTCTCCTGTACATGTGCGTGCACAGCCACCCAGCCTGCACACACCTTTCCTGAGTGCGCACACACACACACACACACACACATCCTGCCTGGCACGCACACACACACAGTCACACCCAGTTGTCCCTGCCCCTGTGTGTACACGCCTGTCCTGCCAGGCACACCCACCCCTGCTTGTGTGGGGACACACACACACACACACACACAGAGGGGCACACACGTGCAGAGTGCTGGAGGAGGCTGCATGCACACCGCTGTGTGTGCACACATGCTGCATGTCAGCACACACGTGCAGGGGCTCGGCTGGCTAACATTGACAAGAGCTCTGCCCTCCCTGTGTGACACATGGAGACACATGTAGATGTGCAGGCACACACAAGGGCACAGGTGCATGCAGACACATGCAGACACGTGTAGACACACAGACATTGACAAGCATATAGACATGCAGGCACACACATACACAGACATGGGGGCATGTGCAGACACATGGACGTAAGCATTTAGACATGCAGACACAGATACACAGATGTGTGGGCATGTGCAGACACACACAGACACAAGCATGTAGACATGCAGACAGATGCACAGGCATGCAGACACGTAGCCACACAGACATAGATGCGAGCAGACATGTAGATACACAAACACAAGCATGTAAACATGCAGGCAGACAGATACACAGACTTGTAGGCACATGCAGTCACACATGTGTAGACACACAGACACAGATGCATGTAGACATGCAGCCATGCATAGATAGACACAGAAACACATGTAAACACACATGTAGGCACACACATAGCGACTCATGTATATACAGACACACACATGTGGGCATGCATGTAGATGCATGCAAACACCCATCCCTCCCCCACCTACCCTGCACACATCCCTCCTGCCCACGCCACCCACTCTGCAACTTCCCTTTGCTCTCCCAGCCTGCCCCAGCCCATGGCAGACATCCCACATGTGGCACACACACAGCCCCACACCACAGCCCTGCATGCAGACACCCTGCCCACACACCATGGCACACACACAGCCCCACACCACAGCCCTGCATGCAGACACCCTGCCCACACACCATGGCACACACACAGCCCCACACCACAGCCCTGCATGCAGACACCCTGCCCACACACCATGGCACACACACAGCCCCACACCACAGCCCTGCATGCAGACACCCTGCCCACACACCATGGCACACACACAGCCCCACACCACAGCCCTGCATGCAGACACCCTGCCCACACACCATGGCACACACACAGCCCCACACCACAGCTCTGCACACAGACACCCTGCTCAGCCACCACACACCATAGCACATGCTGCCCCTCTCCTCCCTGGGGAGCAGGAGGGAATCCTGACATGCTCACCTCACTGCTTTTTCACTGCCAGGCACCAATGAGGCTTTTTTGGGGGATTACCCTCCTCCTCCCCAACCTTGGACCCCAGCATGTGGGGAGTGCTGGCCCTTAGCTGGTGCCCAGCAATGTGTCGTGCTTGGAGGGGACACACAGGATGGGAGGACATGCATACACCAGCAGGGCTCAGGGAGGCATGGGGACACGGGAGGAGCAGGAGAGGGGCGTGAGGGGCACTGGGGGTGTTGGGGGCATGGAGGAGGTGGAGCACTGAGCCCCTCTGGTGTGTCTCCCAGCATCCGCAGCGTCATGCAGAAGTACCTGGAGGACCGAGGAGAGGTGACATTCGACAAGATCTTCATGCAGAAGATTGGTGAGCCTGGGGACATGGTGGGGGGCACTGGGGAGAGCACCTAGATGAGCTCCCACAAATACAAGGATGCCTGCTTGGTGGCCTTTGGAGGGCTTGGTAGGGGGAAGCAAGGGGGCTGTGGGGCCAGGTTCCCCACCCAATGTCCCCCACCCCGTCACTTCCCCTAGCGCTAACCGTCCGGGGGCAGGAAGCGCCTCTCACTTCCTCCCGCCAGCTCTGGTGGTTTCCGGGCACGTCCTTCTGTCCCACGGTGCCTGCCTGTGCTCCTGCCCCACTGCTCTTCCCACAGTACCCTAAACCTCCCTCCTCCCTGCCCCACAGTGCCCCCAAATCCCATGGGCTTTTGACACTGTCTCCCCCCACGATATCCTCATGGGGAAAGTCAGGAAGTGTGGATGGTGAAGGTGGATTGGTCTCAGAGGGTTGGGATCAGTGGCGTGGAGTGTAGCTGTAGGCCTGTGACTAGTGGTGTCCCTCAAGAGTCAGTACTGGGGCCAGTATTGTTGTTCATCAGTGATCTGGATGAAGGACTAGAGTTGCCTCCTCAGCAAGTTTGCTGATGATATAAAACTGGGAGGAGTGGCTGATAGCCCAGAGTGCTGTGCTGCCATCCAGAAGGATCTCAGTAGGGTGGAGATGGGCAGAGAGGAACCTTCTGAAATGCAACAAAGGCAAGGACTGGGTCCTGCACCTGGGAAGGAATAAACTGATGGAGCAGCACAGCTGAGGGGTTGACCTGCTGGAAAGCAGCTCTGCAGAGAAGGAGCTGGGAATGCTGGTGGATGACAAGTTGTTCATGAGCCAGCAGTGTGCCTTTGTGGCCAGTGGTCTCCTAGGGTGCCTTGGCAAGAGCATTGCCTGCAGGTCAAGGGAGGTTCTCCTCCTCTCCTCTATCCCGGGGAGGCCCCAGCTGGAGAACTCTGTTCAAATCTGGCCTCTTCAGTGCAAGAGAGACAAGGAGCCCCTGGAGTGAGTCTGACAGAGAGCTACAATGATGATTAGGGACTGGAGC
>VWZO01022558.1:12413-22656 GCA_013396975.1 Bucco capensis | reverse complement strand
TTCCAACCCCTGACATACTGTGATACCTCTGTTCTGGGGAGAGGCTGAGAAAGCTGGGGGTGGTTAGCCTGCAGAAGAGCAGACTGAGGGGGAATCTGATCAATGCTTATCAATCATTAAAGGGTGGGGATCAGGAGGATGGGGCCAGGCTTTGTTGTATGGTGCCCAGTGACAGGACTAGAGGCAATGGGCACGAAGTAGCTCCCATGAGGTTCCATCTGAACATGAGGAGGAACTTCTTTTCTTGGAGGGTGGTGGAACACTGGCCCAGGCTGCCCAGGGAGGTGCTGGAGTCTACATCTCTGGACATGTTCCAAAGCCACCTGGACACCCTCATGTGCAAGATGCTCTAGGTTGTCCTGTTGGAGCAGGGATGTTAGACTACTTCATGTGCAGAGGTCCCTTCCAACGCCTAACAGTCTGTGACTCTGTAGCAGTCTGTGAAGTGCAGGACCTCCTGAAAGAAAGCTTTGGGTTTGGTTTCCAGCAGTTTTCTGTAAAATTCACCAGATGACTCAGATTTTTCTTGTTGTTGTACGCAATGACAACTTTTCTAGTGTTTTGCTTTTTTTCAGCCTGCTATGGATGAGTCAGCACTAGACAGCCTCATAGATACCCTAGGTGGACTTGAAGGAGATGTGCCTCCTAGTCCTGTGTACACCGGTCCAGAAGTCACGGTATTTCACATCTTTAATTGCTATTTTTTCACAGATTCACCTCTAAAATAGGTCCATGCTCATCACTGCAAGGATCCAGTATTTATCACTTTTATCTGCTCAGACTTTGCACAGTTGCACTGAGAGAGTAAACAAACTAGATTTCATTTCTACTTGAAGAAAACCTTGAGGATCTGGGGAAGAAAGTGTACTTTCCTGACATACAGTTGGAGAATAACACAAGAAGGATGATGATCACAAGCTCAGGGGCTCAGTGCGGTCCTCAAAATGTTGATATTTGTCAATATTTAAAATTCAACCTAGGCACAGCAATGCATTTTGTGGTCTGAGATGTTTAAATGGCAGAAGGAGTCTGGCAGTGGAGATACAGAGTTGCAGTAGATCACATGCACTGTTGAACCTAGTTGAGATGCATGTACATGGTACTTGGTTCTGAAGGGCAAGTCATGGTTCAGGTTCTGACCTAGCCAATTCCAGAAATAACTCTGTAGATAGCTCTGCATTAGAAATTTATTGCAATCAACAACAGTACTAAAATATCTGGAGAAGAGGAGGCTCAGGGGAGACCTTCTCACTCTCTACAATTCCCTGAAAGGAGGTTGGAGACGGGTGGGGGTAGGTCTTTTCTCCAGGGTTAACAGTGAGAGAACAAGATGAAATGGCCTCAAGTTGCAGCAGGAGAGGTTTAGATTGGATGTCAGGAGAAATTTCTTCCCTGCAAGGGTTGTTAGGCATTGGCTCAGGCTGCCCAGGGAGGTGGTGGAGTCACCATCCCTGGAGGGGTTGAAGAAACATCTAGATAGGGTCCTTAGGGTCATTGTTTAGTGGCCTGGGCGTGATAGGTAGATGGTTGGACTTGATGGTTTTAGAGGTCTCTTCCAACCTTTATGATTCTGGGATTAATGTGTGCATTATTCTCACAGGAAGATGTATATTCAAGGTACTTGGAAGAGCTAGGGAAACGAGAAGGTAGCCTCCCTCCAGAGTATGTTAAGCTGTTGAAGGTAAGTGAGCTAAAATAAATCCATGTGTTATTCATGTGTGTTTTCTTTCATATTAATTGTTACATTTTCTTTCATATTAGATGGGTTTGCTGCTCATTTACTACTAAACTTCATTTTCATTCTAGAGCAAAAGGAGTGACAAGGATGCAGTCCTACCAAAAGGAGATGAAGTAAGACTCAGTTTTTTTCATAATGGGAGGTGAAAATCACCCAATTATCATTGGATTCCTAGGAAAATTTACATATTGTCTGTCTTCCAAAAATCCTAGGAAGTGGGGGAGGGCTCTAGGGTGCCACATATATCCTGATAAATCTAAATGGAGCTAATAATAAGAACGGAAGGAATAGTAGATAGAGTCTTTGTAAAGTCTTTAGCAAAGTTTATGTGAATTTCTGTTACTCGGCAAGATAATTCTGTGAACTAGCTTAATTTTACTGTTTTTAAGTTTATAACATACAACAATAAGGGAAAATATCCTCATTTTTCCTGTGGCAGCAGTGTGTGCTTCTGAGGTCATTGAGTGAGTAAGCCTGGTGGACACTCAGGCTGTAAACTGAGTTTGACACCAGTGATATTTAGACTTTAATCATCATAACCTAATTTGCAATGTCTTGCTCAGAAACCAATGACAGTGGATGAGCTTGCAGAGGCTCTGGCATCTGACTTCAGCTGTGGTGCTGCTGCTGAAGGGAAGAAGACAAGTCTGACAGAGGTACTGGTGTTCTTCTTGCTGTTGCATGCCTTTATTGCAGTGAAACATTGCAAGTATTATTATTGTTGTTGTTTTTATTGTTATTGCTGTTGCATTATTACCTGAAGTATTTCACTATAAAATGATCTTGGCTATTTTCCCCTTCTTTTTATGTCTGCAAATTTGCCTGTAATTTCGTATCTTTCCTAGAAACCAAGTGAGGGAGAAGTTGTGCAAGCACAAGCAGCAAGTTCAGTCAAGACCTCAGCTCAGGAGAAGAAAGCAAAATCAGAAGAGGTAAACGTTAGTCACTTTTTTACTAGTTAACTTTTAAATAAAATTTACAATAAAATCACAGAATTCCAGACTGTTAGGAATTGGAAGGGACCTCTGGAGATCATCTAGTGCAACCCCCTTGCAAGAGCAGCAGAACCTAGAGCAGGTTGCACAGGATGGTGTCTAGCCCCTGCTCTCTCAGCCTCTCCCCAGAACAGACGTGCTTGAGTTCCCTCATAATTTCAGTGGCCCTTCTCCAGATCCTCTCCAGAAGTTCCCTGTCCTTCTTGAACAGGGGAGACCAGAACTGGGCCCAGGACTCCAGCTGTGGCTTCCCCAGGGCAGAGTAGAGGGGAAGGAGAACCACCCTCCACCTGCTGGCCACACTCTTCTTGCTGCACCCCAGGATGCCATTGGCCTTCTTGGCCACAAGGGCACATTGTCCACCAGGACACCCAGAGCTTTTTCCACTGAGCTGCTTTCCAGAAGACCAGCCCCTACACTGTCCTGTTCCATGAGATTATTCCTCCTCAGGTGCATCACTCTGCACTTGCCATTGTTGAACTCCATCAGGCTCCTCTCTCCCAGTTCTCAGCCTGTCCAGGTCACACTGGATGGCAGCACAGCCTCCTGGGGTGTCAACCACTCCTCCCAGTTTGGTGTCATCAGGAAACTTGCTGAGGGCACACCCTCCATCCGGGTCACTGATGAAGATATTGAATGATATATATCATATTCTATGTGTGCCTGATACTGTGAAGGTCCTCATGATCTTCATTTTCAGTTGTAAATCCTATTTATCCTAGGAAGTTTTGAAATAATAGGGATTACCTTTGCTCAGGCTCTGCTCTGCCTTAAGGACCTGGCCTTAGGTGGCTCAGGTGATTTTCCTGTTGTATTCTTCTGTGCAATAACTGTGGTTCTTCTGACTGGAGGCAATGGAGCAGAAAAATGCCTGTGTTTGCTGAGCTAAGTGAGGTGTGTGTAAAACTTGGATACGATGAAATTTTCTCGTGCTTTTTTGAACTTTCATTTTTTTCCTCTGTAGAGAGCAAATGTGAGTTACACTTTCTGGGCTTCCCATCTTGAAGCACATGACAATTGTCATAATCTACTTTTTGTTTTTTTGCTTCCCCATCTTTTCCTCTCTCCTTAAGGATTTAGACTGTGCCAAGCTTATCATATAATTTATCATGCCCTAAAAACTAGTATTAAGGACATAAGGTAAGGCCAAACAGAAATGACCACTTTGGTGCTGGCTGTTTGCTTCCTATACATCGTAAAAGATAGGAAAGGTAAAATCTGTGTGAGCTCAAACAAATAATGAATTTATTTACATAAATACAGGAAATCAGAGAGGATGCTGTGGAAGCTCTTCTTGATACTCTTGGTGGACCTGAGCCTGAACCTGAAGAAGATCTCATGCCTGTTGTGGAGGTGAAAGAGGTATGATCTTAAAGCCTTTTTACGGCTGCTTTTCTCCTGCAGAATCCTCACTCCTCTTTGTTAGATACTCTACAGATAGGTAGAATAATAACAAAACAACTTTCATATCAATGGTCTAATGAATGGTATGACCAAGACAATTAAGAAATGAAGATATTTTGAGTGGACACAGATAGGATAAAACACAGTAAGGTGGTTTGGAGAATAAGCATTTCATTTAGCTGTACAAGCATACATACAAACACCTTTCCCTGCTGCTCTCTTTCTTCCCTAAGAACTGGGTACAGTTTTCAGCAAGCTTTTGCTCTGCATTTAATTGCTGTTTGATCTTTAATTGACTTGGGGCTCCCTTTTCCGTCATTACACTTCTAATCTGAGCCTTGGTTTTTGCTATGTCTTTCAAGACTGTTGTTTTTCTTCACAGTAGCCTTGTGTTTGGGTGTTAAACTCTGCCTTTTTGGTTTAATTTTGCACCCTCTGCCTATAACCCTGCTCATGTCAGTTCTTTTTGTCTTCACTTACAGTTGAGAGCAAACGAATGCCAGGAAAATAGCAGAAAACCCATTTGTTGCCAGGAGAAGATGCTGGAGCTCAATTTTGCCTGTTGCATTGCAGATTGAGTCAGTCTGGGTCTGCAGATAACCTAGGGAATGCATTGCTGCAGGAAGGAGGTCCAGAGAATTTGAAGTCTGTTGTTTCAGTAGCAGTGATGGAAAAAGATGCAGAATTACAGCTTGTTTTATTGGAGTGATGAAACTCAAGGAAACCTGAGGATTTTGGTCACCCCAAGAATTCTAGAAGTGCCTGCCACAAAGTTGCAGCTCTGAGTAGCACCTGAGGCTTTTAGAATTTAAAATAACGTAGCCATATTCACATAGGAGATTGATTCTTAAACCATTTACCACAGAAATTGGTAGGAATAAATTGAGGGATTTTAATGTCTTGATATAGAGAATAATTTTATCTGGTGCTAGTCCTTATTCAGACAGCAGGCTGCTGAAGAATCTTGACACTGAAGTTGAGAATCTTGACAGTGAAGTTGAGTCAACTTTGAGTTTTTGTTTTCATTTTGTTTCTCTGAGTGATTTTCTTGTTGTTCTTTCTTCTTAAGTCAAAAGCTAAAGAGAAAAAAGAAGAGAAGACTGGAGAACGTGAGGATACCATCCCTCCAGACTACAGGTTAAAACCAGAGTTGGTAAGTTCCTGGTAAGGAAGACAGTGCTTCTGATGCCTCCTGTGGTCATGGAGAGGGAAAGACAGTCTAAACTAGGGGAAAACAGTCAAATTTAGTGTATAATCAATGGCTTTCTCCTGTTGGTGATTTCTGTATCTCTGATTCCCTACATCTGTGGTCTTAGATGGGTTTTTCAAGCATTCTGAGCAAAGATCTGATCTTCTCAGTTCACACCTTCCTTCTCCAAGAGAGACATTAGCATGTTTCTGATATTAAACCTCATCATTGTAGGATCTCTCCCTCTACAGAAGTGTTCTTTCCTGTACTAGTACCAGAGAAGTGATCATCCTCCTGTCCTCAGCACTGGGGAGGCCACCCCTAGAGTCCTAGGTTCAGTTTTGGGCCCCTCATGCCAAGGAGGACACAGAGGCAAGGAGTCTGGGGAGGGCTCTGGAGAATGTGTGATGAGGAGCAGCTGAGGGAAATGGGGTTTGGTTAGTGTGGAGAAGAGGAGGCTCAGGGGAGACCTTCTCTCTCTCTCCAACTCCCTGAAAGGAGGTTGGAGTGAGGTGGGGGTAGGTCTCTTTTCTAGGATCCCAGTGAGAGGACAAGAGGAAACAGCCTCAAGTTGCCTCAGGGAAGGTTTAGATTGGATGTCAGGAGGAATTTCTTCCCTGCAAGGGTTGTTAGGCATTGGCCCAGGCTCCCCAGGAAGGTGCTGGAGTCACCATCCCTAGAGGGGTTTAAGAAACATACAGATGCTAAGGGCCATGGTTTAGTAGCATGGGGGTGAAAGGGAGATGGTTGGACTTGATGATCTTGGAGGTCTCTTCCAACCCTACTGATTCTGTGTGATTCTGTGATGTATTTTATATTATATTGCTGGTTATGGAGTATGGAATTTCTTATAACAATGAAAAAATATCAGTAATATTTATTTTTAGGATAAAGATGGAAAACCAATCTTGCCAAAGTCTGAAGAAAAAACAAAGGTCAGAAAAGTGATAATATTGTTGGAGTGTGAATAGATAACCCTGTTTTCTCCCTCCCTGTCATCAGTTCTCACTGTGCCATTGTTCCCTTCCTTGCACAAACCTGCTGATAGGAAGCCTCAAGAGGAAGTTGATTTAATTAAAGTTTCCTAACAGTGGATGAAGAGCTCAGAGTAAGAAAAAGCTTGGAATTCCTAAGATAGAGAGTTACAGAATGACTGCTGGCACAAAAGCTGGAGAGGGAGTGGGTGTAAGTTATATTGCAGAGGTCTCTTGGAGCTATTGTGAAGGACAAAGAGAGCTTCAGAGCTTCACTTTGGAAACACTTGAGGAGTGCTGCCAGAACTGGAATAGCATAGGAAACCTTCGTTCTTCTGGAATGAGTGTGAAGGTCAGGACCATTCTGAGTGAGAATGACACTTTATGCCTTTCTAGCAGAAATATGAAGTCATTTCTGTTATGGAAGTTTGAAATATGGAGGAATACAAAGGCAGTGATGAGAAGACTTCATGTCTCTGGAAATTCAATCAGGTCTTAGACATGGAATCTTCTTGAGTGGGTGATGCAGGAGAGCTCCACAGGAGGAACATCTGCCCAGCTTGTCTTAAGGAGAGAGAGAAAGAGCAGCTATGTTCTGAGAACCAGGCGCTAGTGGCAGGAGACAAGCCCTCTTGTTCCACAGGGAGCAGAAAAGAAAGTACCAAACCAAAGCAGAAGATGAGCTCAGGATCATGAGGTCTCGTGCCAGAAGAATTAAGTGGTTAGTAGAATATAGAGTAGAATCCAATATTCCTGTGCTCTTCCACCTCTACCAGTCAGAGACGCAAATATGGCTGAATTGTGGTCCTGCGAGTGAATCACAGGGATACCAAAGTCATATGGTACTAATTCACTATTTATCATTTGAAGAAGGTGATTTTGGGCAAATTGTGTTTGCCTGTTGAATTACCAGGAATTGAGATCTGTGAAACCAAAACCAGCAAAACAAGAAAAGTATATTAATAGCTGAAAAACCTTTAGTCACTGAGAGTTCTTCCTTGAACCCTGGTGAAGGTTGTTCTTCTTCCTGCATGGTTTCAGCTAGGGGTTCTGTTTCTTTGGTCTCCACTCTGCCTGTGTTTAAGGGTGTGCAGTGGCATTAGTTCTGCGGGGGAAAAAAAAAAAGCCTAAATGCTTTTGATTTAGGGGTTGAAAGAGGAATTCAGACATGATGAAAAGTGAGGCTACACTACAGGTCCCTGACAGGAGGTTGGAATGAGGTGGGCGTAGGTCTCTTCTCTAGGCTTGCCAGGGAGAGGACAAGAGGAAATGGCCTCAAGTTGCAGCAGGGGAGGTTTACATCGGATTTCAGGAAGAATTTCTTCCCTGCAAGGGTTGTTAGGCATTGGCCCAGGCTGCCCAGGGAGGTGGTGGAATCAACATCCCTGGAGAGTTTAAGAAACATTCAGATGCTCTACGTAGGGACACGGTTTAGTAGCATGGGGGTGAAAGGTAGATGGTTGGACCTGATGATCTTGGAGGTCTCGTCCAACCTTCATAATTCTGTGTGTGATTCAGTGTGAGGCCTTAAGTGCTGTGATGTTTTATCAAGGCAAACACTGACAAGAGGGAAGTGGGGAGGAGAATGAGAAATTCTCCTTTAGAAATGTCATTTTACATACTATGAATTCAACCAAATGCGCCCCAAACAGTTAAGTTCCATGCAGGATGTGATAATCACTGCTAGGAAATACTGAGACATTGAGGTGTAAAGAGTTGTTTGAAGGATCATAGGAGCATCATAGAAATAGATCATAGAAGTATATAGATCACAGAGTAGCAGATCACATAGAATCATAGAATCTGAAGATTAATCACATAGTAAGGACTAAAACTTCAGTTAATTCACTTTTCCCTGGAACATGCCCATTGAAAAGGGCTGAGTGTCATCTAAGAAAACTCCCAGGGGCACTGCCTCTGAGGGAAGAGGGAAAAAGACATTAAAATTGGAGAATCATAACTTAATGGTGCTGCTTTCTGTCCCTATATCTAATATATGCTTGAAGCAGTGTAAAAACACAATGCTGTTACACCGAATGCTATTTAGTAAATAGTAGCTGTTTTTTTTCTCTTTAAGAGGTTGTGTTCGTCTTTTCAGTAGCCTTGCAAACATGATGTTCTCTGTTATATTTTCTGATCACAAAGCAGCTGACTCATCCTGGAAAGTGCTTTTGCTTAATTTCATGTATGGCAGTGTTCACCCTGGTGTGTTGCATGTCAGTGTGAAAGGTCATCTCAGTTCAGGCTGCAGAAATTCCCCTTCTTTTCTGAGTAGTTGAGATATAATGCTTGAAAAAAAATAAATGAAAAGATGGAAGTGAGTCAGTCACCTGTACCACATTATTTGCAGCCTTTGAGTGAATCTGATCTTGTTGATGAATTCTCCAAGGACTTCTCTTGCCCTGCACAGCCTGTGCCACAGCCCAAATCAGAGAAGAGCAGCAGCACATCCAAAGTATGTATTTCTAGTTCACTGAAGAAGCTGACACTTAAAAGTTTGGCTAAGAATGGATAATGCTACTTTTCTTTCAAGGAAAACACTTCATTCTGTTTCTGCTTTTTCCCCTGCTGTTGCCCACAGTGGAACACGTAGTCTTGGCACTTAGTCATTAGTTGAGGGGCTTCTGTCTTTAAATATAGACTTTTCTTTCTTGTTTTGTATTGTAGTAAGTAAAAAAATAAAGAAATCCCCCCAAAAACTCCACTTAACAGGTACATTTTGAGTTGCTGAGCATATTCAGTAAAATGCAGTGTAATTCTTCTCTTTCAGAAGGCCTCAGATCCTGTGTCTGCAAAAACCGCTGAGGAGGAAGTTCTCCCTCATGCCACAGCTTGCTCTGTGCAGTCTTCAGCCCCATCAGCTGTGTCCTCAGTGAGTAGCCTTGGCTGGAGCTAGAGCAGAACTCCGTGCTTTGATCATGCAAGTGGTATAAGATATTGTCAAGAAGCTTCTTTCAGTAGTGCATGTTCTTCCTCCATTGAGGTAAACCCCAAAGGCTGAGTGCTTCCCAGAAAAAACCACTCCAGCACACCTGAATGGGGAAGGTCAGTGACCTTCTTCACACAGGAAATCGCACTAGCAGTTCTTGTGGTCTGCTCTAGGTCTTAATGCTCTGAAAGGACTTAATAGATGCTGCAGGTAAAGACAGATTCGTCAGACAGAATCATAGAATCATGAAGGTTGGAAGAGACCTCTAAGATCATCAAGTCCAAACATCTACCTGTCATCCCGATTCCACTAAACCATGGCCCTAAGGATCACATCTGGATGTTTCTTAAACCCCTCCATGGATGGTGAGTCCACCACCTCAGTGGACAGCCTGGGCCAATGCAAGTACTCTGTGGCTGACAGGGGTAGCATGTAGACAGGTTTCTTCATGTGCAGCTGAGCTCCAAGCCAGGAATTGCTTTTTACTGTATAATATTAGTATATTTTTACCAGCTGGAAAGAAAAATCACTGAAGAAATTGGTTCTGTTCCAGCTCAGTTGGGTTGGACTTGATGATCTTAGGGTGGACAGCAGAATGAGCATGAGCCAGCAATGTGCCCTTGGGGCCAAGAAGAAGGGGTAGGGTGTTCCCTCAGCAAGTTTGCGGATGATACCAAGCCTGGAGGAGTGGCTGGCACACCAGGAGGCTGTGCTGCCATCCAGTGTGACCTGGACAGGCTAGAGAGATGGGCAGGGAGAAACTTGATGAAATTTAACAAGGGTAAGTGTGAAGTACTGCACCTGGGAAAGAACAGCCCCGTGTATCAGTACAGATTGGGAACTGATCTGTTGGAAAACAGCCCTGGGGAAAAAGATCTGGGAGTCCTGGTGGATAGAAGGATGCGGCCAAGAGGGCCAATGGCATCCTACAATGTATTAAGAGGAGCATGGCCAGCAGATCGACAGAGGTTATTCTCCCCCTCTACTCTGCCCTAGTGAGGCCCCACCTGGAAT
>VWZO01022558.1:0-12211 GCA_013396975.1 Bucco capensis | reverse complement strand
GGCCAGGCTTTGTTCTGTGGTGCCCAGGGACAGGACTAGAGGCAATGGACACAAACTAGCACCCAGAAAGTTCCATCTGGACATGAGGAGGAACTTCTTTCCTTGGAAGATGGTGGAGCACTGGCCCAGGCTGCCCAGGTAGGTGGTGGAGTCTCCGTCACTGGAGATGTTCCAAAGCCACCTGGACACCATCCTGTGCAAGCTGCTCTAGATTCTCCTGTCAGAGCAGGGGATTGGACTACATCATCTTCAGAGGTCCCTTGCAACCCCTGACAGCCCCTGATTCTGTGATTCTCTGATCTTAGATATCTCTTCCAATCTTAATGATTCTGTGACTCAAACTAGGGCATTACCCTTACAGGTTGATCCTCTGGCAGATGAAGCCCTGGAAGCCTTGTCCAGCAGCCTAGGGCAGAGGGAGCCTGTTCCAGATGAAAACAAACCTGTTGTGGACAAGGTTAAGGTAGAGGAACAACTACACCTCAAAAAATAGACTGTTAACGTGATTCTCTTCAGCTTACTGTATTTCCTCAGGCTAAGAACGATATTTTCACAGTTATTAACAGAAAAGTAATTTGTGAAACCAGTCGCTGTTCTGCTTAGAAGGTGCTAGTAGGATTTGAACACAGTGGGTGTGTTTTCTTAACAAAAGTTCCCAAAGTTGACTTTACAGCCTCTTCTCAGTTGTCATCTTCATCATATGGGAGGTCATCCTTTCTGAAGTTGGCTCCTGATTTTTCTTGTTTACCCTTCCTTTTGCATGCAATACAGATAGGTGTTGAATGGAGGTTGGTCCATGCTTCTCTCTTGACTTAACTCTGTGGATCTTCACTGAAAGAAGTAAATCTACTTGTAAAACAGGCAGAGAAATTGCTCCAGAGGAGGTTTAACATTAGGAACAATTTCTTCACAGAAGGAGTGGTCAAGGCCTGGCCCAGGCTGCCCAGGGCAGTGGTAGAATCACCATCCCTGGAGGGGTTCAAAAACATGTAAATGTGGTGGTGCTGAGGGACATGGTTTAGTGGTGACCTGGCAGTGTTAGGTTAATGGTTAGACTCAATGATCTTAGAAGTCTTCTCCAATCTTAATTATTCTCTGAAGGCCTTTTTAAGAGAAAATGCTGTGTTTAACAAGATTTTAATCTGATAGTTGGATTGCATTAGAAAGACCTAATTGCAATCAGCAGACTGAGGACTTTGAAAGGTTGCTCACATGCATTTTTGTTACTTGTTTTTCTTAGTATTTTTATTTTGCCTTCACAGGAGAAAACCAAAGAGGAGAAACTCAAAAAGCTGGGTGAAGATGAAGAGACAATTCCTCCAGAGTACAGATTGACAGGAGCAAAAGTAATTCATTTATTGCACGTAGTCTTAATTCGCTTTCATTCCCCAGAATATGTGGATGAAACTGAAAACCCATTTCATTTTGAAATGCTGATGTTTAGTCCAGCCCTTGTTATAGCAGATAATAATTGTAGTGTTTTATAGCTCCTGAATGTCTGACATCTATCTCTAGGTGCCTGCCTAGGCACAGAAGTGGTTTAGGTGTAAGTACCTACACATGAATATTTTTGGCTAAGATCAGTGCTGTTGGATCTTTCCTTAGCTTTTTGTGTTTTAGAACTTAATAAATTGTGATTGGACACTGATGTTAATAAAACCCCTCAGTGTTTTAAGGTGGTATTTTCAAAAGCACCACCACACGACTCACCTGACATCAATGAGTTCCTGGGGATAGCCAAGACTTTCACAGCCCCTGCCAGAGGTTTGTAATTAATGGTGTGGAGTCCAGTTGGATGTCTGTAAGAGAGTGGTGTGCCCCAGGGGTGAGGACTGGATCCTCTCCTGTTCGGTTTGTTCATCAGTGACCTGGATGGAGGTACAAGGTGTGCCCTCAGCAAGTTTCCTGATGACACCAAACAGGGAGGAGTGGCTGACACCCTGGGAGGCTATGCTGCCATCCAGTGTGACCTGGACAGGCTGAGAACTGGGGGAGAGGAACCTGACAAAGTTCAACAAGGGCAAGTGTAGGGTGATGCACCTGAGGAGGAATAACCTCCTCAGCAATGTGCCCTTGTGACCCAGAAGGCCAATGGCATCCTGGGGTGCAGCAAGAAGAGTGTGGCCAGCAGGTGAAAGGAGGTTCTCCTCCCCCTCTACTGTGCCCTGGGGAGGCCACAGCTGGAGTCCTGGGCCCAGTTCTGGTCTGCCCTGTTCAAGAAGGACAGGGAACTTCTGGAGAGGGACCAGAGAAGGGCTACTAAGAATGCTTACGGGACTTGAACACTTATGTTCTGGGGAGAGGCAGAGAGAGCTGGGGCTGGACACCATCCTGTGCAAGCTGCACTAGGTTGTCCTGCTCTTGCAGGGGGGTCAGACTAGATGATCTCCAGAGGTTCCTTCCAACCCCTAACAGTCTGGGATTCTGTGATTCAGAGCTGCCAGTGTGAAAAGATTCAGCCTTTCTGGACTCTGCACCCAGGACTGTTGTTACAAGCCTGGAAGTTGGGATTTCATGCATTGATTGTGCCATTTCCGCAATGGAAATGGAAACAGGAATTAGGGAAACTCAGAATATCCCACACAGAATCACTTTTAAACACTGAGATGCTGTTAAGTTACAGGACATGGATTTTTCAGGTGACACCTTGAGCAATAGCAGCAGGTACTTGAGGTGACATCTTAGTTTGGGTGTTTGATGCTGCCTGTTGTACAGTAAGTGCTTCCAGAGTACTTGTATTGGGTTTAATGTAAGGGGTTTTTTTTCCCTTTTGTAGGATAAAGATGGAAAACCACTCCTATCAAAACCAGAGGAAAAGTCCCAGGTAAAAAAGTGAATATTCAGATAAATGTTGCATTAATTAGTTAGTCACTCAAATATCAGTTAGGTTTCACCATTTTCAGTTTGAAACTGGAGATAGATTGTTACCTGCTCACTTGTTAATAGATGAAAAGGCTTAAAATGGTCTTTTTTTCTTTTTAATGATAGCCCATGAGTGAAAATGACCTTTTAGAGGCTTTGACAGAAGGATTTTCCTGTTCTTCATCACCACCTGCACCATTACCCACACCAGCTGTAGTAAAGGTGAGTGAACTTGGTTATGCTTGGACTTGATGACCCAGTCAAGTAATGCTTTGCACTGAGAATTTACTTGGGAACACAGGTGGGGTTGGTGAAATCTTAGCTCCTGTGGGGGTCACATTGAACCTGCTCTGGCTTAATCTACTCTAAGGTTTAACCTAGTAGTTGAGATGGGAGATGGAACCTAAACAAAGGGAGGTGCAGAATAGTTGCACTGTGCTTGTCAGGAATGGCTTTAAAATTGGAATAAGTAGAGCTTCTAAGGAAAATGAAGTCCTAAAAATAAACTGTGTGGGCATTGCCTTTTAGATATGTGGAGTTGGATGTGTTTTTTCCTCTCAGCCCTCTGCTGTGTCTTGTTTCAGAAACCCAAAAAGGGTGAGAAGCCCGCAGGTTCCTCAGGTGTGATCTGTGCTGCAACAGTTTCTTCAGTGCACTCAGCAGCTCCCCTAGCGTCTATCTCAGTAAGCAACCTCTTCTCTTGATCCTTATCTCAAAAATGAAGAGAGAGAAGAGCATGATCGAGGCAGTTTCAGCAGTGGAGACAGTTGCAGAGTTCAGTCATTTATTGCTAAGATTGGCTACTGAGGGAGCAGAGAAATGTTCACTCTGGGGAAAAAAATACTGTGAGTTTGTGGTCACTCCATGTTCAGCTGGCTGTGAGGTTCAGTCTGCCTGCAGAATCCTTCAGGTTGGAAGAGACCTGTAAGATCATCAAGTCCAACTACCTACTTATTACCCCCATGCCACTAAACCATCGCCCTAAGTAGAGCATCTGAATGTTTTTTCAGTCCCTCCAGGGATGGTGACTCCACCACCTCCCTGGGCAGCCTGGGCCAATGCCTAACAACCCTTGCAGGGAAGAAATTCCTCCTGAAATCCGATGTAAACCTCTCCTGCTGCAACTTGAGGCCATTTCCTCTTGTCCTCTGCCTGCTAATCCAGGAGAAGAGACCTACCTCCATCTCACTCCATCTTATTGTCATGTTCCAGCCTCTCTTTGAAACCTCACCTGCACTTGGACAAGGAAGTGCCCAGTCCTTTGCTGGTTCCTGCAGAGTTACTGGGGGCACCAGAGGGTGGCTGCATACATGTGCAAGTGGTTTCATCTTCAGGCTTGGGCCTTTAACTTGAGCACGCCTTTATTTTCCTGGTTAGGTAATGAGGACATTTATAATAATCATAGTGTAGACATTACCGTAATGGCAAAGTCATCTGTTAAACCTGTAAAAAGGAAGAGTTCAGTAGTACTACTCACTCCAAGAAGGACACTGAGGTGCTGGAGCACAAGTCCAGAGAAGGGCAGTGATGCTGGTGAGGGCTCTGGAGCACAAGTCTTATGAGGAACAGCTGAGAGAACTTGGGTTGGTTAGTGTAGAGAAGAGGAGACTCAGGGGAGACCTTCCCTCTCTCTCCAACTCCCTGAAAGGAGGTTGGAGTCAGGTTGGGGGTATGTCTCTTCTCCAGGGTTAGCAGTGAGAGGACAAGAGGAAATGGCTTCAAGTTGCCCCAGGGAAGGTTTAGATTGGATATCAGGAGGAATTTCTTCCCTGCAAGGGTTGTCAGGCCCTGGCCTATGCTGCCCAGGGAGGTGGTGGAGTCACCATCCCTGGAGGGCTTTAAGAACCATGTAGATGTGGTACTCAGGGACTTACATGGTTTAGTGGCATGGGGGTGATAAGTATGGTTGGACTTGATGATCTTAGAGGTCTCTTCCAATCTTAATGATTCTCAGATTCTGAGCTAATGGTGGGACAGGCAGCACCATGACCTTCTAATACCAGAACTTCCACCTGCTCTGTTTTATCCGTGCACTGGGAGCTCCCTCTAGTGTTTATTGGAAAAGGGAAGAGAAAGCTCCTCCCACCTGGGTTTTAGGTGCTTTTAAAGGCTTTTTTTCTAAGCAGTGTTTGAATAAAACTGGTGTCAATTAGCAGCTGATCTGCACTGATAATCATATTAATGGTAATTACCAAAACCCAGTGTTTTCATAGAAGTGTTCCTATGAGATCAATTAGGTTTAAATGTAACCAAAAGAAAACCCAATTCCCTTTAAATAAATTCCTTAACCCTTTCCCGAAATGATGTTTTCTGCAGGTCCAAATATTCTCTAACTCCTTTTTGCACAGTGTGTTAGCATATTGTAATTACAGAGGGAGAGCTAATTGTTCATTGTTCACTGAACTGACAGTTCATTAGTCAGTGCTTACATTAGCTTGATGAATTATTTTTTATTTTTGATTTGTTTACTTTCTTGAATGCATTTCTACTTCGTTAGGGAGGAAAAGAGATGGATGAAGCCTTGGATCTCCTGTCTGATTCCCTGGGACAGAGGGAGCCTGACCCTGATGAGAACAAGCCAGCTGTAGATAAAGTGAAGGTAACCAAAGACTTCCTGAAGGTTGTACAGTCTTGAGAGGTTAAATAAGCTAAAAATCACCCCAAAATCTGAGATTCCTTACTTCTTAAGAGACTTCTATTTTTCTCATGGCATACTGCAGGACTTCTTACATGGTCTTAGGGGAATATGTCACGATTTTTTGATGTAAGCATGAGGTTACTAGTGAAAAACAAACGGCACACATTTATGTTGTCCTACCTGCAGGCAGATCAGCTACTCCTCAGTCAGCTGGATTCCTTCTGTCTTGTGGGAAAAAGTTTGCATTGGTTAATTCACTCCAACCATTTGGAGTTAAGTGTGGAAATAGTAGAGGAAATGTGCAATAATTTCATTTCAGTGCCTTTTATTATCATTAATCTCATTATTTTTCAGCTGTCGTCTCTGGGCTCTGTTTCTGTAATGAATATTGTGTCTTTTTGTCAAACTTTGACTTCTATAAGCCCACAAATATCAAGTTAATTTATCAGTCACATTTCTTAACTTGCTTCTGCTTTTTTTGTCTTCATCCACTCTTTCTTCACACAACTAAAGACCTTTCTGCTGATAAGGAAATCAGACACATTTCTGTGTAATTGTGGTAGTAATAGTCAATTATAAACTGAAATACTTAAGGTAAAGGGTATTACTAGTGGGGGGAAAAACTACCATGAGCTTCCTGTGAGTAGATGTAGGTTGGAATCTAGAAGGAGGTTTCTAATCCCAGACCTCCAGGCTCCAGCAAGGAGACTGTTGGCTGCCACAGGAACTAGTTTGTACGGTCTGGGTAGTGTTGTCTTGATGAACCTTTGAGGTGTGAGATCTCTAGCAACCTCCTGTGCCTCAGTGGAGCTGCAGGACCTCAGCTTTCCTCATGTGGTATTTTCTGAAGCAAAGACATGGAAACTGCTGATATTAAAGAAATCAGAAAAAAAAAGATTGGATCCTTAAAATGTCTGAGTTAAGAAACACATAAATATTCTTCAACACCATACTTAAAAACGTACCTGATCTAAAGCAGGTGTTGCCTTTGGCATATTCCTGGTGTGTCTGCCAGAACTCAGAGCAGCATAGACTAACAAATAACCATGTGGAAGGAATGCTTGCCTCCTCAGGGCAGCTGCCAGGAGCTGGTGGTCCTCTGCCTTCCATCTGCCTTCGCTTTGAAGCTCGCTCTGGCTTTGAAGCCTGAGGAGACCACTCTGATCAGTTTGTGTGGGAGGAGAGGAAGTGCCCTGGGTTCTGTGACAGGTGCTGGAGAAGAGGAGGCCCAAGGGAGACATTATCTCTCTCTCCAACTCCCTGACAGGAGGTTGGAGTGAGATGGGGGTAGTAGGTCTCTTCTCCAGGGTTTAGCAGTGAGAGAACAAGAGGAAATGGCCCCAAGTTGCAGCAGAGGAGGTTTAGACTGGATGTCAGGAGGAATTTCGTTACTGAAAGGGTTGTTAGGCATTGGCAGGCTGCCCAGGGAGGTGGTGGAGTCACCATCCCTGGAGGGCTTTAAGAAGCAACTAGATGTGGTACTCAGGGACATACAGGGTTTTGTGGCATGGGGGTGATAGGCAGATGGTTGGACTTGATGATTTTAGAGATCTCTTCCAACGTGAATGATTCTTTGATCTGTGCTTGGCTGCCTCCATGGGTGAGGCCTTGCAGGGATGTCCTTTTTGTGTTCATTTGAAGCTCATGGGTCAGATTTGATGCAGAAGTCTGGGATGACTCCTAGTTATCCTGCTAAAGAGCAAACAGAAAGTTGACATAACTGTTTTTTAGGTCATGATGTTGCTGTGTATTTGTATCTTCGAGTTATTAAACCTCACCAGTTATTGAGAGCTAGTAGTCTTTAAACTTTTAGGCATGAAACACACTTGACAGTGAAATAAATAAATATTTTTCTAAGAGTTTTTAAATTTTAAATCCAAAAAGGACATCTGCCCTGAGTTTAATGAGCCATTTGGCTTACTGTTGACTAAACATCTCTAACATGAGTATTGAAGCCATTAAAAAACAAATGCTTTCAGGAAAGGGCTGAGTCTGAACACAGAGACAAACTGGGAGAAAGAGAAGACACTATCCCACCTGATTATCTAAAACTTCTGGAGTCAGGGGAGCAGGTAAGGAAAACCTGTTGGTTCTTACATCTGTCTGCCAGCCAGGCTGTCCCCTCTGGAGTAACGAGAACAGGAAAGCTGGAAAATGAATGTGTGCATGAGTTACGGTTAAACATGTAAATGCCCTGTACTTAGAGTAGCCCTATGTGTCCTTGCATGCATTTAATTTATTGAGGACACTCTCAGGAAGTTTGCAGACAACACCCAAGATAGCATGGAGGTCCTTCAGGTCCTTCACTTGGGTCACAACAAGCCCATGCAAGGCTCTAGGCTTGGGGCAGAGTGGTTGGATTGGTGTCTGGCAGAGAAGGACCTGGGGGTGCTGGTCCAGAGTCGACTGAGCATGAGGCAGCAGTGTGTCCAGGTGGCCAAGAAGTCCAAGAGCATCCTGGCTTGGATCAGCAATGGTGTGAGCAGTAGGAGGAGAGAAGTGATCATCCTTCTGTCCTCAGCACTGGAGAGGTCACCCCTAGAGTCCTGGGTTCAAACTTAGATCCCTCATGCCAAGAAAGACACAGAGGCATTGGTGTGTGTCCAGAGAAGGGCAAGGAGGCTGGGGATGGCTCTGGAGAATAAGTGTGATGAGGAGCAGCTGAGGGAGCTGCGGTTGATTAGTGTGGAGAAAAGGACTGGTTCAGATCTGGCCAGTTCAAACTGAGGATGTGGTATTTGTTCTTCACTAGGGTAAACCAGCAAAGCCAACAGCAAAGGAGGATGTGGAGCACAAAGGAAAGAAGGTAACACTTGTGATGTTTTTGTTCTGTGTGTGTCATCAGAGTAACTGCGGATCCTTATAAAGGCTCTTGAGTGCAGGAGGTGATCAGAACAATGTGGAGAGCAGAATTTCTGTGAAGTGACTGCACAATAAACACATTTTTTATGTTGAATCACACTGTGAATGTTCAGATCCAATATCCAAAGAAAATATCATGGCAAACTCAAAAAGACATCTGTGTTCTAACATGTGTAGAGCTCAGTTTTGGGCTTGTTTTTAAAGGAAATGATGATTAAAGCAGACATAAACCCCTGAAAGATGTATGTGGCTGTCAGAAGTGTTGCATTTTGTCTGACTCCAGAACTAAAATCGTTGCAGAAGCCTACAGATGACTCTGCTGCTGTTGATGCCCTCTCAGGTGACTTTGATGCTTGCCCAAATGCTCCTGCCACACCCAAGCCCCCCAAGGTAGGACATCTGCTGGTAACTTCCAAAATAAACAGGTTTTCAGGACTCTGAAAGTTCCTCACTTTGCAGCAGCTCAGTTGTTAGCCTGTTCAGAAGATGCTATTCAAGTGCAGTGATTTTCCTGCTCATATAACAGAGGTTTGATGTGTCTTGCTATATACTAATGAAGGTTTGTTGTATTTGGAGTCTTTCAGAGAGGTCAGATAGGCTTGGAGAAGTAAGTTGAGGACAGAATTGTGTAACAGCTCTTGTACAGATTAGTGTGTCCAAAAAATGGAGATAGGAAGAGAAATCTTTCTTCACCTGCTGTAGGTTCTCCTGCTCTTGCAAGGGGATTGGAGTAGATGATCTCCAGAGGTCACTTCCAACCCCTAACAGTCTGTGACTGTATGCACAAACTAGCAGTAGTTGTAGGCTGGAAGTAAGAAACAGCTGCAGAGGATTCTGGAGAGGGAAATGCTAGGAGTAGCAAAGAGGTTAAATGTGTTAGGTGATGTGGTAGAGCTGACCAGAAAGGCGAAGAAGGAACAGACTGGAGAGGTCTTATAATGAGAAATGGAGAATTTATTTGCTATATAATCATCTTAAACACAGCTGCCAGATGTGTCCCAGCAAATTGCTGCATGTCCAAGGCTGTATGACAAGAAACAGCCATGGGAGCTGTGTTAATCTGGTGGTCACCAATCTGAGGATGGTGTTTGAGAAAGGATGGTTGTGCTGGAAAAAGAGTATGGAGAAGGAGACTGAGATTTGGTCCACCAGTGAGAAGAATCACTGTCAAACATGGTTTCTGCTGGCTTGTAACCTGGTGTGTGTTACCTTGAGCTTGGGCAGAGGGAGTGAGGTCTGGTGTGGTTTGGAGGCATCCACCATACCACTACAGCCACATGAGGTGCCTCTTGCACAGAGGAGCCCAAGAGCGCTTAGCTGCAGCTCGTGGGATATCAGGAGGAAAATTACGGACTCCTTTTTACTACAAGTGCTCAAACTAGTTAAGAACCAGAAACTCGTTCTCAGGTGTGGGTGGAAACCCAGACCTCTCCTTATACGTGCTAGTTGTTAATTAGGTGCTACGTAGCTTAATGATGCACCTGTTTTGCTTGGGTCTTGGACCTCATGCAAAGAGACCCCAAGGACCAAGCTTGGTGTCAAAGTTTCAAGGACTGAATATGTCTTCTATGGCATGGAATGCCTTGGTTGGACAGCAGTGCTTTTGCCTTGACACAGAATCCTTAGGCAGCTTAAGAGAAACTTTGGTATTTTAAATGCTGTTTTCTTTGGTTGTGAACTTCAGAGCTGTATCTGCTGATACAGCATTGTTGCTCTGTAGCTGGTACAAAACCTGCCCCTACACAGCAGCTTCTTGATCTCTGTGTGCTTCATGGTGTCCCAACATCCCCAGTATTAACTGAAGACTAAGAACACTAATTAGGTCTGTCTGTCCTACACTGAGCTCCCTGCCACATGACCAACCAGTTGTCCAAGTAGGAGGCATCAATTCTCTGTTCTGCTTGTAACTGTAATTATATTTTTCTTTGGAGTGTAGGACAAAAGTGGGAAGGAAGCCAGCTCCACAGAGCCAGCAACGAAGGAGAAAGGAAAACCCAAGGACCCTAAAACGGTACAAACATTTATTATACTGGGGTCAGGTTTGGGCTCCTCACTCCAGGAAAGGCACAGAGGCATTGGAGTGTGTCCAGAGAAGGGCAAGCAGGTTGGGAAGGGCTCTGGAGAATAAGTGTGATGAGGAGCAGCTGAGGGAACTGGGGTTGGTTAGTGTGGAGAAGAGGAGGCTCAGGGAAGACCTTAGCTCTCTCTACAGCTCCATGAAAGGAGGATGGAGTGAGATGGGGGTAGGTCTCTTCTCCCGGGTTAGCAGTGAGAGGACAAGAGGAAATGGCCTCAAGTTACAGAAGGGGAGGTTTAGATTGGATGTCAGGAGGAATTTCTTCCCTCAAAGGGTTGTTAGGCATTGGGCCCAGGCTGCCCAGGGAGGTGGTGGAGTCACCATCCCTGGAGGGGTGTAAGAAACATCTAGATGTGGTCCTTAGGGACATGGTTTAGTGGTATGGGGGTGATAGGTAGATGGTTGGAGATGATGATCTTAGAGGTCTCTCTTCCAACCTTAATGATTCTGTGATTCTGTACAATTGGGTGGTCTTTTATCTCCTCTTTGGAAGGATGTCTTTGTTAATGTTCTGAGCTGTGGTTGGATCACTAGTGTGGGTGAAAAGATGTTGAGAAGTAGGAGATGAAGAGGTCGTCCAGAGCCTGCTTCATCTTAAACCAAGTGAGTCTTGGTGGAGGAATCAACATACAAACACACAACTGAAGTTACAGCTGCTGTTGCTAAACTTTCCCTGTCTGAACTGTGGCTTCTGATGAGTATCTGTCACTGATCATTTCGGATTATAGCTGAATTGACAGTTTCTTACCATCTCATGCTTCTTTTGCTCTCTAGGCAAGGGGACAGTCCTCCAGCAGCAAACCTGAGAAGCAGAAAACAAGCTAAACGTTGAGAAGATCAGGTGAGATTTCTTCCTCTCTTCTCTGAACGCAGACAACTGATGCTGGTGCTGCTGAAGTTCTTTTGAGTGCTTTAGCTGAACAAGGGCATGATTGGAGACACAACACTTGGGATGGCTTTGATCTTCAGTGTTCTAGGGAGAAAATGTTTTTATTCATACCCTTCATTCAAGGAAGGAATTAGCCAGAAAACAACATGGAAGAGAAATCTCACTTCTGTTTATCACCTTGCCACATAAAGAAAGGAGCAAGGTTCTCCACATGCAGATGCTTCCTTCCACCCACAGAAACGGAGTGGAGTTCAAACAGATATTTGGCCATCCCTTTCCTACACTCCACGGTGACCTGCTGAGTAGAACAACTGAAACCTTGTACTAGCTAATCAACCACTTGGCCCCATGTTGTGCTGGACAAAGCCACACACACCTGTCAGCACTTGCAGGATCCTGCTAGGTGATGGGAGCAGGTTTGGGAAGTGAATGTTGCCTCAGTCAGCCTGGAAGCCTAAAATAAAAGAGAATTTAGAAAATCTTCATGAAATCATCAATGAAATGTGTTAGTTTCGTAGTGTAAGGAACTGTAGGGGGAAGAAACAGAAGTGTTTGTGTAGAATTACTCCAGGTAGCTAAATTCCTTTAGGTTCATCTCACTAGGGATTCCAAGGCCTGAGATACTGTTTCTCTAGTAAGACCTTCTCACAGGGTGGTGTAGACCAAGCACACCCAACTGGTTGTTCTTATCTTATCTTCAGAAATGTGAGGTCATATCTCTGTGCCACAATTTGGCCACCAACTTCAAATAGCAAGATAAAGGTGCTGCTCACCGGTGGTGTTCTCCAGGGCTTAGAGTTGGGGCCTGTCCTCTGTAAGATCTTTTATCAATGATCTGGATGAGGGGATCAGGGGCACCCTCAGACAGTTTGCAGATGACACC
>VWZO01022554.1:43241-86925 GCA_013396975.1 Bucco capensis | reverse complement strand
CCTGGCCCTTCTTCCAGAGGTGATAAACCCTCCTTTTCTTCCTAAGTCCCTTCAAAAGCTCCCTGTTCAACCAGGCTGGCCATTTCCCCTGCCCTTTAGTCTTAGGGCACATGGGGATAGCTCTCTCCTGGGCCTTTAAGAGTTCCTTCTTGAAGAGAGTCCTGCCTTCCTGGACCCCTTTACCTTTCAGGAGTATATCCCAAGGGACTCTCTCAAGCAGTGTTCTGAAGAGTCCAAAGTCTGCCCTCTGGAAATCCAAGGTGGAGGGTCTGCTAACTCCTCTCTTTACATCACTAAGAATTGAGAATTTAACCAATTCATGATCACTAAGCCCAAGACAGCCTCCACCCACCACATCTGCCACTAGCCCTTCTCTACTTGTGAACAGGAGGTCAAGCATGGCACCTTCCCTGCTAGGCTCATCTACCAGTTGTGTCAGGAAACTATCTTCCATACACTCAAGAAATCTCCTAGGCTGCCTGTTCTCTGCTGTGTTCTATTTCCAGCAGATGTTTGCTAGGTTGAAGTTCCCAAACAGAACAAGGGCTGGCGACTGTGAGAGCTGTTTATAGAATATTTCATCTGCCTGCTCCTCTTGGTTGGGTGCTCTAGAGCAGACTCCCAGCACAACATCTCCCTTATTTGCCTTCCTCTTCATCCTTACCCATAAACACTCAACTTTATCATCATTGAAATCAAGTTCTATACACTCAAAACACTCCCTAACATACAGGGCCACACTCCCACTTTGCCTTCCTTGTCTATCCCTCCTGAAGAGCTTATATCCATTCATCCCAGCATTCCAGTCATGACAGTCATCCCACCACGTTTCTGTGATGGCAACTACATCCTAGCTATCCTGCTGCACAATGGCCTCCAGCTCATCCTGCTTGTTGCCCATGCTACATGCATTAGTGTAGATGCACTTGATCTGGGCTATTGGTTTCACCCCCAATCTTTGTTCTTTACCCCTAGTCTCATTACTGGTAGGCCATGTTTTATTTCCTTCCCCCTTCAATTCTAGTTCCATGGCCATTGCTATGGTTACTAACCTATTAGTGAGCCCTGTGTTCCATGTACCACCATCAGCTATCTTGAGTAGGGCAGTAGACTGAAAGCTGTCCTTAGGCTCATCTCTAGTGAGCCTGGTTTTAAACCCCTTCCCCTTTCGAGCCTAGTTTAAAGCCCTTTCAACAAGCCCTGCCAACTCCTGTGCAAGGATCCTTTTTCCCCCTGAGACAGATGTAATCCATCTGCTGCCAGCAGGCCAGGTGCCATATAAACTTCTCCACAAACAAACAACCCAAAATTCCAACCGTGGCACCAGTCTCTGAGCCACATGTTAATCAGGTGTGTTTTCCACCCTCTTTCCGTGGTTTTCCCTACCACTTGAGGGATTGATGAGAACACAACCTGTGCACCTGAGCCTTCAAGTAGTCACCCCAATGCCTTGAAGTCCTTCTTAATTGCCTTTGGGCTTCTCTCTGCAACCTCATAATTACCGACCTGGATAACTAACAAGGGGTAATAATCAGAGGGATTTACTAGAGCAGAGAGCTTCCTTTTAACATCTCTAACCCGAGCCCCAGGGAGGCAGCAGACTTCCCTATGGGATAGGTCTGATCTACAAATGGGCCCCTCTGTTTCCTTCAGAAGAGAGTCACCTACTACAATAACCCTCCTTTTCTTCCTTGTTGAAGAAGTCCTAAGGCATGGGGGTGAACGACAAGCCCTGGGCAACCCACTGGATGGATCCCTGTTACCATCTTCATTCCCCTCTACCTCCAGAACCTCCTATCTATTCTGCAAGTGTATCTGACGGGGGAGTGTAGGAAGGGAAGGGGGATACCTGCGATCCCGAACAGGAACCTGTTTCCACCTTCCCTCATCTTCTTTTTGGTTTATGCTATGATGACAGCACAAGGGCAAAGGACTCTCCTTTTCTTCATGTGTCTCCCAACAAACCTGCCTCAGGGATGGTCCAGGGGCTGCTTCCTGGGTGCTTTGTGGCTGGTGTTCCCATTTCTGTTTCAGTTTCAGGCAGGGCAGAGCCTGGCTCCAATAGCCAATTTCTTCCTCAGCCTCCCTGATGCTCCTAAGCCTTTCCACTTCAGCTTGCAGCTTTTCAACCTTATCTTGCAGCCATGCCAGTCGTTGAGCAGATCATCTACCTGCTCACACCATGCACAGTCCCCTGCTACCAGGGGGAGGCTAAGACATTTCCTGCATCCTGCTACCTGCACCATCACATCGTTCTGTGGGAAGCTCTGTCTAGGTTCCCACCTCCATTTTGGCTGGCATCAGGAGCACAACCTTCTTCTGTCGGGTGGAGACAATTGTTCTTGGACTGGGCTAATAATTTAATTTAATATTTATTTTATTTTTTTTCCTTGTTCCGGCAAGCAGAAAAAAAAAGCTGTCCAGCTTTCTCGCTGCCTGCGGCCTGGTGCCGCTTCCGATTTTGCCGCGGTCAAATGCCGTGAGTTTCCCCGGGAATGCCTTCAGTTACGTGTCGAGAGAGATGCCGGTCTCCGCCGGTCCCTCCTGTGTTTCCGGGTCGCCCGGCGTCAGGGAAACCTCCTGTTCACCTGCAAAGAAAAACACCTGGAGCCGGTGCCGGTGCTGGTGCCGTTTTCTCGCTGTCCGCGGTCTATTCCGTGGGTATTCTTTCTTCTTCAGGGAGGGACTGTCCTTTTCCTCCTTTCAATGAGCTGGAGTCCTTTGCTTGTGTGATAATTATTCATCTAAATAATAAATGTCAATTTATTAAAGTGAATTGAGGCAAACAAAACAGCGCTGTGGTACACGGGGGGGACCCTACCTGTTCCCCCACACGTGCACGAAAAAGGACTCTAATGGTCCAGTTTTTATAGTTTTTCATGAATGGGCGTGTTCTTCCAGTAGTTTTTCGCGCCCTTTTCCCTGCTCTCCGGGGGGTGGTGGTGAAGAGCAAGCGGTGGCTCCAGCAGCCGCAGGGGGTCTGTCGGCTAACTTCCTTGCTTCAGACATTTGCCCTCGGGGTAACCTCGGTTCCAGGCACTGCAGACACCGAGACACACCCAAATGTACTCCACAAGACATTAAAACATTACATATAGCTTGTGGTTATACAAGGAAAGGTCATATTTTATCATCTCATCACGAATCAGATGGATGTACATACATCACACTTGTATTGACTGATCCACTGTGCAGTATATAGTGTCAACTAGATGTATCTCTGTCTCCTGTCTATCATAAGGAACTTGATCCGATTTTGTACTCTCAAGACAAATTGGTGAACTAAGTAAGCCAGCGGGAGTTTTGAAAGAGAGCCCATAGGGTGTCACTTTGTGGAGGTCCTCGGGAGGTACTTGTGGGCATTTGCTCATACTGGGATGGGGGAACCTTCATCTGGGCTCCAGAGAACTGGTCGCCTCCAGAACTCACTATTAAGAAACCAGAGGTCAGTCTTGCTGTTGGAGAAGCAAAGTTATGTGGCAGTCACGTGCCCCCTCCTGCGAGCACCAGTGCTGGGGGGGTCAAGCTAGCCATGGGGAAGCATCACGGGGCAGCAGGCAGGTATTCTTCCCTGCAGTTAGCAAGAGCTGCAAGAAGCTTTCCCATGCACCCTGCCTCAGCCATGCTCTGGGAGCATCCCTGTCGTATGCTCAGACCCCGAAGGAGGCCGAGAGAGACCCAGAACCCTGCAAGGGTTGCGCATAAACTTGACAAGAGCTCCTGCGACGCAGGAGGTGCTGCCGTACCCGGCAGACCCCAGCCTAGAGCTTGAGCACCGTGAGATGTGGAAGCGAAAGGTCAGCTCTGACCCCGCAGAACTGCGGGAGTGAGAAGAAAACACTGGCGGGTCGCGCGGAGCTCACGTCTTTCTCCCGTACCCTTGTGCTTCAAAGGCTTACTCCGCACGCTCCTGGTGCGACACTCACAGGCTTCCCTCTCCTGCCTGGATGCAGCACACAATCTCCTCCCCGTCCTGCGCGCGGTGCAGCTCGGAAAGGCTTCCCCCGCCGCCTCCATTCGGCGGCGAATGGCTTCCCCGGGGGCCCGCACCGACATCTGCGTGAGCCCATCCTGCAGCTCACGCTCCACGCAGGGATCAACCGCCGCCTGGGGCTCTCAGACAGACACTGCCAGCACTAAATGCTGTTGCACCTCACCTTGCCTTGGCAGCCATTTCACAGCCCCAACAAGACCGGGGCTCTGTTCTCGCTCTGGCACTTCGTCTTCATCCGCACCAGACCCCAGCCCCAGAGCAGACCCCATCATGCAGCAAAGGGGTACAGGGTAGCGCAGCTCTGGCTGCAGCCCCCAACACTGCTGCTGCAGGTGCTGTGGGTATACTCCGGGGGGGACAGGACCAGGGCTCACGGTGTACTTAAATCTAGACCCCCCCAGGTGACATCAAACTGGAAGTACTGGGAAGATTGTAGAAGTTGGACACCCTTCAACTGTGAGCACCAACCACCTTATTCCAAACCAGGACTGTGCCAAACCAGGAATCTCAAAATAGCTTTGCACCCCCAAACTGGGACCACTGGGATCCCCCAACACAGAACTCCCCCTAAACTGGTTTGCTTGAACTGGGATCCCCACGTTCTCAGGACATCCCAGACCTGCAGTCTCCAAAGCCATCTGCTGACAGACCCACGAGGGACCCTAAGGTGGGGGTCACCACCAACTGCATGCTAGGGGATAGATCGACTACATTTTAGCTCCACAGCTGCACAGGGAGCCCTTACAGAGCACAAAGAGGGGAGATCCCTTTCTCAGCTGCTGCACTGAGCTCCCCTGGGATCAGCTGTGTAAGGACCAGCTGCCTGCACCTGTTCAACTCTGGACCCTTCTGCGGGCCTAGTGTAGCCACACTGCAGGAATCCTCATGCTCTTCATCCCCATCTGAATCCCTTCCTTCATCCCCCACCAGCCACATAGATCACTGACACAAGAAGGGGAGAGCTGTGGTTTAACTGTTTATTTAGACTCAAGGGTAACCACGGCCCAACTGGACCTTGCACATGGGGCTGAGACCCAGTAGAAACGTAGCAGTAAGTCAGGAGTGGGGCAGGATGGGGTGAAGTGCAGCAGGGAACGGTGCCCAGGCTGCTGAAGGAATGGTCAGTCGGTAAGCAGAGAGTTTATGAGAGCTGCCCACAATCGGTAATGGTGATCTTCTTGCTTGTTTTGCCATCTTTGGAGCCACAGCGCTCCATGGCCTCCACCACATTCATTCCCTCCTTGACACGGCCAAAGACAACATGCTTGCCATCCAACCTGCAGCAGAAACACTGGTCACAGCTTGCATGTTCCATCCCCACACAGCAAACTCAGCACTAGGCACAATACATCACCTCCCTGCTGAGGCAGGTGCTAAGCTTGCCTCCAACTCACCATTCAGTCTTGGCAGTGCAGATGAAGAACTGCGAGCCATTTGTGTTGGGGCCAGCATTGGCCATAGACAGGATGCCAGGGCCCGTGTGCTTCAGGATGAAGTTCTCATCAGGGAACTTCTCCCCGTAGATGGATTTGCCACCAGTGCCATTGTGGCGTGTGAAGTCACCACCCTGTGTAAAAGCAGCATTTCAGGTCACAGGAGAAAACCATTGAGCTAAGTGCAGCAGCCCTGCAGAGGCTGCAGGCAGGAGGCACAGCTACCTTCCAAGCCTAAATCTGCAGGCACCCGACTCCAAAACCCATGCAAGCACCAGCTCTCCTCACCCACCCACTCTGATGCAGTGGGAGCACCACGCACCTGGCACATGAACCCAGGGATGATTCTGTGGAAGCAGGACCCCTTGTAGCCAAATCCCTTCTCACCAGTGCTGAGGGCACGGAAGTTTTCTGTAAAGGAAGAGGAAAACCACTGTGAATGTCTCATTTTATCCAGAGTTAGAAAAATCATCAGGGTTTGGTGCAGCTAGTGTGGGCAGTGACACTTTACCAACCTGCTGTCTTGGGAACCTTGTCTGCAAAAAGCTGCAAAGAGAGGAGAGATTGTTAGTCAGGTCAGAGTGGACAGTGACCCAGCCCAAAGGGATCCCCCTCACTGCTCCAAGAGGTGGTTTCCAGCCATGCCTGCGACTGCAAGGCACTACTTGCCTCATGCTTTCATCTACAGGCATCTGGAAACACTGAACTAACGGGCATGGCATCCATAAGTGTTTAAATATGCCACATGTCTCATCAGAGAGACAAATGAGCATTTGTTCCACTGGCTAGTTTTCAATCGACCTATTTGACTCAGGCGCACTCCACCTCCCAATTACTCCAGCTCGATTTTGGGCAGCGACCAGTCATCTACACGGCAGTGCCTTGCTAGGCGGGAAGCTCCCCGCGGGCTCTGCAACAGCTGCACCGCAGACTCCTGGAGCACAGCTCCAGCCATGCCGGAGATACTTCGCCTCCACCGATGGCTCGCTCTACAGGGTGCTAAATGCTTTGCTTTCGCAGCGATAATCCTGTGGAGATCGTGTTGCCCTCACTCTCGCTTCCCGCTTCAAGACCCAGGAGCTCCATGGTCGCCCTGGAAGCATCGCCTGGTGGGAAGAGGCGTCTCGCTCCGATGCAGCGCGCGGCTCCCAGGGCTGCTGCTGCCGCCCGACGAGGTGAGGCCCCGCTTCAGGGGAGGGGGGGGAGGGAACAAAATGGCGACACAGGCAGCCGCAGCCCCGATTCCGCAGAGGGGGAAGCTGCCGCGGCCCCCCACCCACGGGGCGGAGCAGAGCGGCGCGGAGCCTCCACGGCAGTAGCGGGCCAGTACTGCAGACGGCCGAGGGGCAGGGCACGCCCTGGGCTGGCTCTGCGCCGCCGCTTTTCCCAGGCGAGCGCAGCCGCATCCTCCGCCCGCATTGGCGAGGCTAGGGGGCTGGGCCGGGTCCTTTGTTTCCTCTAAGCCGGAGCCAAGCGGGCCGGCACTCCGCCACTCGGGAGCCACATGGATGTGGCGCGACCCCCGCCGCCGCCACCACGACCAACCCCCACCCCACCCCCAACGGGAGCGGCCCAGTAGCGAGGAAATGGTGGCGTTAACACCCCCCTCCCCAGCGTCCCGCACCCCAGCGAGGGAATGGCAGCACACACACAGAGCCCACTCTCCCCTCACCTCGAAGGTGACGCGGCCTAGGGGCTCGCCGTTGGCAGCGATGTCGAAAAATACAACAGGGTTGGCCATGGCAAAGCAAGCACAGTCTTACACCAGCAACACAGTGCAGCGGGCGCGACGCAGCAGAAAGAATGCGCTTCCCCGCCGCCCATTATAAAGCATCGGGAGGGCTCGCCCCCTCTGCGATATCAGCCAATAGCCACTGGTGTTGCAGCGGAATGGCAGCTTTGGCGACCAATCGACGGCGAGGTGTTTGAAAGAGGGGAAACGGGGGCGAGTGGCGCGAGGGCCTGGATGCTGGGCAGGGCAGGTTGTGAAGCGCATGCGCAATGTCTGTGGGGAGGAGGGAGGCGGGGGATGGGACTGAGGGACGTGGGGCGGTACCAGGCGTGCAGTACGGTCGACATGGGGCAGGGCTGAGCTTGAGGGGCAGTGGCGGGGCCCAGGGAGAGGCGAGAGGGGGCTAACGCGAGCCCTGCAGTACAAGACGTGTGAAGCCGTGAGCTGCTGCCTCCATTTGGGGCGCACGCCCAGCCACAGGCCATGGCCTCTCCAGCCGTGGAGAAACCCCCGAGATACGCGCCGAGCCCTGGACAGGGCCACCCCAGCGACGCTGCTCGGGCCCTGCCGGCAGCGCTGCCCGTCCTGCTCGCGGTTAATCACTGATGGCAGGCATGGTCCATCGCCCGGCCGGGCCGCACCCCACCTTGTGGGCCAGGATCCGTGCAACCACTCACCGGGAGCCCCCTGCTCGAGATCGGAGGCGGGAAGGCAGCCATGGGGCCAGCCCCACAACAGGGTGACAAGGGACCAAGGGGACACGCAGCAGCATACCCTGCCCAGTGACAAGCAGGAGCCCCACCAAAATGAAATCCTTTAATAGTCAGCGATGAGATGGTACAGGAGCTCAACAGGGTAGGGGGCAGTGGGGAGGCTGAGCCCTGCACCTCCCAGACGGGCATGTATGGTACAAGGGGACGCAGCATACGCACACTTATAGAGGGGCACGGGCCAGCCCCACAGCAATGCACTTGCCTTTAAATATGGGCTGGGGGGTATTGAGGGGTGGGCAGTAGTGTTTCTACACTATGTACAGCCTTGTGCTCCTGGGGAGGGACTGAGCCCATCCATCTGTCCGTCCCATCATGTCCCCTCAAGGAAAACCCCCATGTTGCAGGGGAGTCCCAGTTCTGTGGCAGGCAACGGCACCCCAGCACTGCACCCCCCAGGCCTGTGGTGGGGCAGTGGGTCCAGTGGAGGGGGGCGAGGATGGCTCAGTTGTTCTCGAAGAGAGAGAGAAGGTCATCATTGCTGCTGCTGGGGAGGTCGGGGGGGCCCAGGTAGGAGAGCAGCTCATCGGGGTTCGTCAACTCGGGCAGGAGCTGGGGGCAGCAGTGTGTGACCGACCAGCCCCCTCCCAGCTCCTCCTCACCCACCCTGCAGCAGCCGTGGTCCCAAAACAGCAGTGGGGACCCCCAGCCACTCCCCCTTGAGTACTCACGTCGAGGGCAGGCTCCGAGCCATCGCCGGTGCCAGCCATGCCAGGCACAGGGGGGAAGCCAAGGTCAGTGGCATGCCTCGAGCCAGGGGGTGCCAGAGTGGGCCGTGCTGGCATGCTCCGGTGGTGCAGTGGCTGTGCCGGCTGGCTGCCCACGGCAGGGTTGTGCAGCCCTGCTTGCACTGGGGGCTGGGACGGCTCCATTCGCCCCGGTGGTGGCAACTATGGAGAAAGAATGCGGCAGTGACACTCTTCCTCCACCACAAAGCCCTCAGTCCCTCCACGGGAGATGTGGGGTACTGGGCGCGGCCCTCACCCACAGCCCAGCTGACCTGTGCCGGCAGAGGAGGTGCAGGGGGCTTCTCAGGAGTCAGGAGGCCGCTGGGGACGTCAGACTGGTAGGAGATGGGGGGGGGTCCCGGTGCAAAGTCACTCAGTGTTGGCGTGCCAGGGGGACCAGAGCTGGAGAATGGCTCTGGAAAGACCCCAGGTCCCGGAAAGCTGGAACCTGCGTGGGGAAAGGAGGCAGTTGTGGAGAGGGGACCAATGTGGACAGGGCCCATCCCCCTTCCCCACACATTGCCTCATACCCAGGGCACTGTAGTCAGCACCAGCGCCAGCTGGTGGTGGCGGCGGCAACGTCGGGAACGGTGTGGAGCCAGGCCCCAGGGCTGCGATCATCTCCATGATGCTGGGTAACACCATGTGTGTGGGACTGAGAGTCCGGCACCGCTTCAGCACTGGCCCCTCTGGCTCCTCCTTGACGAGGACATCGGGTTTGACTGGGACCGGTTTCCAGCTGCAGGTTGGGTCAATGGTGATCTCCTCGTGCTCTGAGCTGGGGGTGGCAAGATGGCAGAGAGGCTCAGGTTGGGGGAAGGTCACTTGCCTGGCCTCCCGGGGTGGCACAATGCTGGCCACAGATAGACAGAATAAGGACACTTACTTCTGTATGTAGATCAGGATGCCCAGCATGTACTGGTCCACCTCCAGCCCTTCCAACAGGGCTGTCTTACTGAAGGTAGGGAGAGTCAGGGTGAGGGTGGGGTGAAAGCAGGGAACTCCCACCCAACCCCTCCCCAGCAGGCAGGGAAACCAGAGCACAGCCCCACTCACTTGCAGACAGGACATCGCCATGTCCCCCTCTCACAGTTCAGCTGCAGATAGGACTCCAGATCGAAACACTGCAGAAAGTGCGGCAGCTGAGCTGGCAGCAGGGACACATAGGGTGGGTGACACCTCCCAGCCCCCTGCTACCACCATCCCTACCTGTATGTGCCGGCAGTCATGGCCCCTGGCTGGGAGCTGAATCCTTCGGAAGGTGATGGGGCACTTGAGGGATACCTTGATGGCTGTCTGCTCCACCCCATCCTCACCATTGAGCCCTGGGGTCCCTGGGATGGTCCCACTGCTGAAGTTGCGCTTGACTGGGGAGGGGAAAGGGGGGCAAGGGGCACCAAGGGTCAGAACTGGGGTATCATGATGGTGGTGGTACTATGGTGGCATCTGGTGCACCACGATACTGCAGCCCCCAGAGCAGTGTGTCCCTCTGCCATGCTGGAGCCCTGGACCACGGTGTCCCTCTCACCATGCTGCAGCCCCCAAACAGGGTACTCCCCTCTATCATGCCACAGCACCCAGCCACAGGTGCTCCCTCACACCATGCCACAGCACCCAACCACAGGTGTGCCCCCTGCCATGCCGCAGCACACAACCACAGGCGTGTCCCCACAACATGCCACAGCACCTGACCACAGGTGTGTGTCCCCAACATGCTGCAGACCCTGTGTAGGGGTGTCCCCCACACCACGCTGCAGCCCCCCCCTCCCACAGGACCCATTGGGCCAGGAGGGCCAGCCGCAGCACTCACTTTTGGTGATGCAGTGCTCGGCAGGGAGCAGGCGCTTCTTGATGAGACCCTGCAGCACTGAGCGCACCGAGGGCCGGTGCACCAGCTGCAGGACGAAGAGGTGGGACTATGGAGAGACAGGGAGACTGAGCAGCAGTCCCAACTACTGTCCCCTTGCCCCAGGACCCCCCTGGTGACTCACACAGCAGCAGGCAGTGACAGTGATCTGGATAGTGTTCCTGCCAGGCTGGCAGACATGCTTCAGGTACAGCGGCTTGTGGGAGGTCTTGTTGTCACCGCGTTCGATGGTGAGTGGCGTGGCATTGACGCTCACCTGCACAGAGGCTGGCCAGTTGGTGTTCATCTGTCGATCCTCGTGGTGATAGCACTTGAACTGTAGCTCAAGGTCAGGCCTGGTGGAGTGGGCAGGCGTGTGGGCAGGGGGGCAAGCAGGTGGTGTGCCTGCACAGGAGTCACTGTGCCATACAGCAACCTGCTGTACTGAACTATGCCACATCCCATCACAATGCACAGCATTGTGACAAACCGACAGTGGGTACCACCACATGGCACAATGCTATGCCATGCCAAGCCACACCACGTTACTACTGCACCACCACATAGCACAGCACTGTGCTGTACCGAGGTATTCTGGGTACCTCTGCACCAAACACCACCATGCTGTGCTGAACCACACCATGTACAACTATGCTGAGCCACGCCATGTACCACAATGTAACACAGCTCTGTGCCAAGCCATGCCACACCACGTACTTCCAAGCTACGCAGCACCATACGATGACAAGCCCTGCTGCGCAGCACTGCACTTGTTGCAAGCAGCACTGTATAACACTGTGCCACTCTGTGCCACATGGTGCCATGCTGTGCCACACCATGCCATGCAGCCCACTGGCCCCACCTCATCATGAGGGTCTTGTAGACAGAGTCACGCAGCTGGAAGACGTGGTTGCTGACAGCCAGGTTATGCTGCAGGCGGAAGGGCTCCAGCACTACGCCATCTCGCACTGGGAACGTCAGCCGCAGCTCCTCCCCAGGCACCGGCCCTGCCGCGGACACAGTAAGCAGGGACTCCTGCGCCCCGCCCTTCCCAGCCCCACCCACTAGCTAAGAACCCATCCTGCAGGACGCCCTGCCCCGCAAGGAAGTCCCTCCCACTCCAGGGCACGCATCTCGAACTCGACACAGAAGCCCCTCCCACTAAAACCAGCCCCTATGCAGATATCTCCTCCCACTCAAATAGGCTCCACACCTACACACCCACATCCCAATTCCCCTCCCCATGCAGGAAGTCCATACAAAGAGGCCCCACTCTGGCAGGGCCCACCCCTATGCAAGAAGCCCCTCCTATAACAGCCACACCCCACCCACACAGGTAGTCCACATAGCACGGAAAGCCTCCCTACTACCCAAGAAGCCCCTCCCACCACAGAATAGCAAATCCCTATACAAGCCCCTCCCACTGGAAGTCCCACCCTTACAATGGAAATCCCTCCCACTGAGGTCCCACCCTTTTCACATGCCTCACCCACCAATAACCCTGCCCCTTCAAAAGAAGCCCCTCCCACTTGCCTCCAAGCTTCCCTCTTATCTGGCGGTCTGCAAGGCCCCTGCCCCACCGAAACACTTCCTTTATCCTTCGAATCCTCCCCACAGCACCCTGCCCTTAAAGAAGCAATGGCCACCGGGCTGCCGGGAGCAAAGCCCATGCAGCGCCTTCTGCGACGTACCCTCCCACCCCGGCAGTCACCCCACCCCCGCTGGAGACACCTACCAGAGGGCGACGTGTGCAGAGAGGTTATGCTGGGTTTCATGTCTGGCAGGAAGGGCGACTTGACATCCTGACCCGGGGATGTGTAGGGGGGGATGCCGCTGCCCGGTGTCATGGGCGGTGTGGGGTTTCCAGCCAGCGGCGAGCTGGGGTACCCTGGCAGCGACCGGCCTGGCTGCAGAGGCACCGCGCACCCTCAGTGCCCAGCCAGGCTGGCACTGCCCCCCACCCACCCAGTGCCAGGACTCACCCCATTGACAGCTGCTTGGCTATAAGTGCCAAAGCCAGTGCTCTGCCCGTTGAACTGGTCAGCTGGCTGTGGGATTAGGAAGGTCCCCAGGGCTGGCATCAAATTATGGCAGACACCCAGCACCCACACCCTGTGCCCCCCTCCATGTCCTCTACGGTACCTTGAAATAGGGTCCGACATTGCCCGAGGCAGAAAGATACTGTCCCATGCTCTGCTGCAGCCTGTGGCCAGGATAGGAGGGGGATGGAATGGAGGGCTGGGGGGTGCTGGGGGCGTACTGGGCACTGGCTGCAGCATACTGCCCACCCTGGAGGTACTGCTGTGCCAGGTATCCCTGCGGGGCCATGGGGAGGGCGGTTGTCAGTGCCAGTGGCAGAAGTGGATGGTCCTGGCACACACACTGTGGCCCCCACCAGTGTGTCTGCTTACCTCATTGGAGTATGCCCGCTTGAGGCCCTGGCGGGGGAGCTGCTGGCTCGGAGGGCCAGGGTAGGCATGCTGGGACATCCGCTGCCCACCATACAGGGAGCCAGTACTGGGCACCCGTGCAGGGCTCATGCTCACAGGGGAAATGCCAGAAGGAGTTATGACACCTGCCATGCCACTTGGGCTCATGCCAGCAGAGCCACGGGGTCCAGTGTGGGGCAGGAACTGGCTGCTAAAGGGCTGTCCTGCACCCATCTGCAGCAGGAAGAAAGGGGAGTTTGCAGTGGGGCAGGAGCAGCCACTGGCTCCCTGGCTCTGCCACAGCCAGGCTCTTACCACGCCATACTGGCTCAGCTCCTGGCTTTGCTTCTCCTGCAGTGCTGCTACCGTCGCTGTCGCCGTCGCCGTGGCTGTGGCAGCAGCAGCGGCCACAGCGGCAGCAGCAGCAGCCTGGGTGAAGTCAGCTGGGGGCCGGTTGGCATGTGAGGGGAGCCCCATCCCACCAGGGCCACCAGGGCTGCTGGCATAGCTGGAGGAGAGAGGTGGGGAAAGGGCCTATGGTGGCCCCACAGCAAGGCACATGCTGCACACGGAGTGCAGGGCTGGCCTTACCTGGCAGTGAAGCCCGGCCCCCCAGGGTAGGCACTGCGGCCATAGACTCCTGGCTGGATATAGCCTTTCCCAGGTGCTCCCTCAGTGAAGGGCTGCTGCGGCAGGAACTGTGGCGAGCTCATGCCTGAGCCAGCACCGGCCATGCCAGGCAACAGTGGGGTGCTGGAGCTGCTCCCCCCAGGGCCCATGGGGCTGCCAAAAACCTAGAGAGGATTGGAGCAGGGTGGGCAGCAAGTCAGGCAGGGGACAGCCCTACCCGTTTGCGGTGGCGGGGACGCAGGAAGGGGAATGAGGATGCTGCAGGTACCTGGCTCTGGGAGGTGTTACTGATGCCCCAGACAGTGGTTACCACAGAGAGGGATCCTGCCGGTTGGTTGGTGCTCCGTTGCCAAGGAACGGCCTCGTATGCAAATGAACCATCACTAGAAAGAAAAACAAATTAATTAAGGCAAAGGACAGAGGCATAGAGGCCATGGCCCGGGAACACCCGGGGGCGCCGGTGCTCACCCGTGGGGCGTGGGCGGCAGGGAGGGTTTCATGGGGTTCATGGGGTTCATCAGCAGCGGATGGGCACAGGATGGGTCTTCTGAGGCCACGGCAGGAGCTGCGGGACAGCGTCACCGTCACCAGGGCTGTGGGAGGCAGAGGAAGCAGTGCGTGAGGGGGCGGCCGGCCCCAGGAGTAGCAGGGCGCTGGGGGAAGGGTCTGAAGCCTGCCCGGCCCCTCTCGGCTCCAGCACCGGGACTGGGCGTCCTGCCCGGCATAGCACGGAGACAAGCCGGCACAACCCTGCCCCGCCATGGGGCGAAGAGGAGGGAGGCGTCCGTGGACCCCCAGGAAGCTCCCCCCGTGCTGGCCCATGGTGGCTTCTCCCCCAGAAAATCCCCGTGGGCATTCCCCCACACCTGTGGGTGCGAGGAACCGCGGAGACAACCCAGGGCGAGAGCCGGCAGGGGCGTGACGCGACCCCCACGACATCGCCCCCCCGCCCCCGGACGGGAGCCGCCCGGGGTATTCCCAACGTGGGGTGCGGAGCCGCGGGGTCACTCCAGCGCTTTGAGTACTCCGCGAAGGGCGGCAGGGACGGGGGAGGTCACCCGAGCCAGGCCTGCCCTGGACTCCGGGAGGTGCCACAGCAGGACCATCAACTCCGGCGCGCCCCCGCCGCCGGTGACAGCCTCCCTCTTCCCCTGCCGTGGGCCCGGTGGCACCGCAGAGACAGGCCCCGGGACCTGGCCAGTCCACCCCCACCACCATCAAATGGCAGAGGGGGCGCAAGGTCCCAGGGACGTGTCCTGCGCGCTCCTGCCGGTCCCAGCCCGTTTCTACCCGCACTCACCGTCGCGACCGGACCAAAATGGCCCTCGCAGCGCCGGACGCGCGCGGTTGCGCGGAAGCTGCGCGGGATTTTTAGCCCGCGCGCGACCCCGGCTCCATGGTGGCGCCGGTGGGGCGGGTCGCGCAGGGGCGGGACGGGACAGAGCCGAGCCAAACCGGGCCGGGCCTGGCCGAGCCGAGCCGAGCCAGTCCCGCAGAGCCACCGCCACCGCCGCGCACAATGGGGCCGCGAGCTCATCAGTATGCACAGTACGCCCCGCCCCACCAGGCGCGGGCAGCCGAGCACCGAGCGGGAGAGCGGGGATAACGTGTGTGCCTGCGTGTGTGACAACCGGGTTGCGACACAATGTGATGAGCGGTTGACAACCTCAGAGCGCGCAGATGTGACACGGTCTCTGATCATGGGTGTGACAGCATGGGTGTGAACACGTGACAACCTGTGTGCAAGCAGGTGTGACACTGGGTGTGACTGTGCCTGTGGGGTGATAGGCTGTGACACGATGTGTGACAACAAAGATGGGACCAAAGGCTGTGTGTGACGAGTGCACACGTGTGCATGTGTATAAGCAGGGACCTGGACCCTGTGTGTGCCAGGGTGACCGTGTGCCAGTGACAGGACCTGCAACTGGCTTTGTGACAGCATGATCACACACTGCAGCTGTGCACCCTTCGAGGGGCTGTACAAGCACTCGTGGCTGTGCAGCCCCCAGCATCCCTGTCCCATGGCCAAAGGAGAACTCAGGTCATGCCAGAAGCACTGGCATGGGGTGATGCCCTCGCACCCCCTCCTGGACCCCCAATGGAGGATGCTGCACCCAGCACTGGCCAAGCAGCTGTGGGGCAGCAGGGGATCAAGGCTAGGGGGGCACAGAGGGGGCCGTCTCCCATGGATGGACAAACTGCCCTGTGGCTGCCCTGGAAGCTGGGGGAGGGGATCTTGGGGTGGTGGGGGATACAGCAGCCCCAGACCTGCCTGGGCCCTGTGGAGGGTGGGAGGGGCCACTCCCTCTCCTTCCCCAAGAACAGCAACACCAGACTGGAAGGTACTGAGACCTGCCTTGACTAGACAGTCCCAGAGAAGAGCCCTGGGGACCAGCCACTTGCTCCTGCAGGATGTGGGGGGCTGAGGGTCTCATCCGCCATGGCTGGGGGGCACAAGGGTAGCTCCTGGCCCTTCTCACCCATCCCCCGGGATAACTGCACCAGCGACTGACCCCAGCACATCAAACACGGAATTCAGGCACCAGCATGGGCTTTTACAAGGTCTGTAGTTACGGAAGGAAGGGGTAGCTGAGTGAGGGACAGACAGATGAATGGGAGCATGCTGTCACCGCTGGGCTGGCACTCAGGCCAGGTCCTTGAAGGTGTTGAGGTTGAAGGCCGCGTCAAGGAGCCGCTGCAGCTCCGTCAGGTGGGTTTTCTTGTTGCCAGTAGCAGGGGCAGCTGCCGGCTCCCGCCCTGCGTACCTGCAGGGGAGAAGGTGGGGGGTCATAGGGGTCTGCAGCACCCAGACCCACCCCTAGCATCATGGCCACTTCCAAGTCCCTACCAGACAGGCTTGGCACGGTTGATGGTGGTGCGGAGTCGGGGTTTGACATAGTCATAGTAGCCCTGGTTCTTGTGCTCCTCCTGGCACCACACCAGCTCAGCAGCTGGGTACTTCTCAGCTTCCCGTTGGAGGAGGTCGAAGGGGAACGGGGAAAGCTGCGGAGTATACAGAGTAGTGTCACGGCACTGTCACAGGGGCCACAGCACTCCTAGCCCACGGGCTTGGAGGCAGCCAGACCCTGCTCACCTGCTCCACCCTGGTGATGGCCACATCAGCCTCCATCTGCCGAGCCTTCCGCTCACGGGTCAGGTCATAGTAGACCTTGCCAGTGCAAAACAGCACCCGCTTAACCTTCTCAGGGCTCTGGGCTGCGGGGCCATTGTCAGGGATGACTCGGAGGAAGTGGGTGCCTGCCAAAGGAGAGGATGACACTGTCACCCACAGCAGCCTGGGGCACTGTGCCAGCAGCTGCCTGCACCTGCATCCTGCACCAGCCCCCTGCAATCCCAGACTGGGCAGGCAAACCAGCAAGACAGAGTAAGACCAGTGAGGACCAGGTCCAGCTCCCAGTACAAACCATCACAGCTCTATGGAACTCAGGGCTGCCAAACCCCAGCCATAGCACTCTAGCCGGAAGCAGCTGCCAATGGAGGAAGCACCACAGCAGAGCCTGGAAAGTTGAGCCACATCTCTCCAGGGTGTCAGTCTCAGCACTAACCAGGGGCGACTCCAATTTCCTGGGTAATGGCCACAGCCTGCCCACACCAGGCACGGCTGGGATGAGCATGCCATTTCGCTGCTGGAAGGGAGCAAGGAGGGACGACAGCAGCCCACATGCTGTGCCAGCACAGAGCTCCCTGCATAGGCTGTCTGTGATGCCCCTATGTCGCTGCCATCAGCCTTGCTTGGCTGTCCTTTGGCACATGGAGGCCACTGCCAGGTGGACTTTACCCAAGGTGGCTGGCTCCTGCCCTTCACCCTCCATCCCAAGGAGCAGTGCAGGTGGAAAGGACACCTCTGTGTTGCTTGTACCTGGCAGCATGTCATCAAAGCTGGAACGGGCTTCAGGGTGGCGCAACAGCGACTTTGGAGTGAAGATTATTAGCTGGAGCAGGAAGGAAAGAAGAGGCAGAGCAAGGCAGTCAGACTCTCCCAGCAACACCTCCCCGGCAAGCAAATGCCGGAGCACTGACCTGCCTGTCCTGCTTGCCCTCCCTGCCCAAGCACAGAAGTAGCAGCAAGAGGTTTGCTCCTCACCTGGCTGCCATGCACTACCAGAACGGGCGTAACTCTCCAAGAGCACTGACTTTCTCAGTCTGGATTTACCCCAGGTGCTGAGGTACTGTCAGGGATCTGCGTGCCCCAGAGCCAAAGCCAAAGGCAAGCGGCTGGACTGGGTGATTTACTGACGCTTGCCAGCCCCAGTGTCTCTCGGGTAGTAGCCACCCTAACCTGCTTGAGCCAGCCAGCAGCACATCATGTACTGAGCCAGTCCCAATTGCCAAGATGTCCATGGCACAGGCAGAGGCAAACCACCCGTGTTTGCTGCTGAGGTGCAAGAACAAGCCTGCCATGAGGTTATCCCCAGGGATATTATTCCCTGCAGGGATGCAGGGCTGCCTCCCCTTGGTACTGAGCCAGGTGTGGAACTGCTGGCACTGACCGGTTTGCGGAAGGGCAGGAGGATCTGGCGTCGGAGGACATGGAAGAAGTTGGCTGGAGTGGAGCAGTTCACAACAATCCAGTTGCAGTCATAAAGCTGGCGCACATCAAAGTCGTCCAGTTTCTGCCTCGCCGGTTGAGGGGATTTCAAGAAATACAAGGTGCCTCTTGGCCTTGCAGCTCCAACAGTGGGGAGGAGTAGCACCCAGCCCTCCCTGCAACCCTCCTCTCCCCTGCTCTCCAGAGCACATGAGACCTGGAGAGGCTGCAGGTCTGTGCGCCCCACCTTGAGGCTGCCACAGGAGCAGCCAGCAGCTCCCTCCCATGTTGCTTTTTGGGGCCACCTCTGCCTGGCACTATGCAGCAGTCCCAAGGTGGACAGAGGCATGGCCTGGTCACCAGGTTCAGCCCCTTTCCCCAAACTCTCTCAGCTGCAGCATGTGCCTAGGACATCCCACACATCCTGCTACCGGCTCCCTGACACCTGCTCTGACTGCAGCATTGAGCTGAGCCCACCCAGATGTTGTTGCCCCCTCCCCATTTCAAGGGAGCAGTCATATCCAGGATGCAGAAGGACCAAGCTGAGCTCAGCATGGCCACCACTCACTGGGAAGACATCAGGATCGTCGTTGCACATCTGCAAGAATCGCTCCGGACGGGCAGAGGAATGCTCAGGACCCTATAGGGACAAAGCAGCGCAGAGAGTGAGCGAGGGGCAAGGCTGGCACCAGAATCCAATGCCAGGCACTGCTATGCTTCTAGCAGTGCTACCTGCCACCTCTGCCCTCAGTTTGACTTCTGGTGCAGGCAATGGGCACCACAGTCTGTCTGCAAACTGGGGGGTCCTTACCATGCCCTCCATGCCATGGGGAAGCAGCAGGACGATGCCATTCTGCCTGACCCACTTGGCCTGCCCAGGACAGATGAACTGGTCGATTATGCACTGAGCAGTGTTGTGGAAGTCCCCAAATTGGGCTTCCCAAAGCACCAGGGCGTTGGGGCTGGCCATGGCAAAGCCCAGCTCAAATCCTGAGGGATGGGAGAAAAGTGAGGGTGTTATCCTCGCAGAGTGGGCTCACTCCCTGGGCAGCAAGCGCAGAGCTCCTCACTCACCGAGGACACCATACTCCGACAGAGAGCTGTTGCAGACGGTGTAAGGAGCCTGGTTGGGCCAGAGGTGGTTCATGGGTATACAGGTCCTCTTGTCCACGTTCTGATCATGCAGGACATGGTGACGATGGCTGGAAAAGGGGAAAGTATTACTCCCTCATCACCCTTTGGATCCCTCCTGAAAAGGCTGGAGTTGCCTTTATGGCCACCAAAAGCATAGCTTTACCTGAACGTCCCCCTCTCAACATCCTGGCCACTCAGGCGGATATGGATGCCCTCTTTGAGCAGGGAGCCAAACGCCATGTACTCTGCCAGGGCCCAGTCTACCGTCCGGTTCTTTACCATCTCCCCACGGGTTTTCAGAATACGGCTCAAACCTGCCAGGACAGAAACTGGTTCATAGCCAGCACAGGAGCAAGCTCCAGTGACACCATGTTTGTCCCTCAACCTGCCCACAGACTGACAGACCACAAGTGCCATGGGGCAGAGGAACAGATCCACCTCTGCCAGAAGGATGCACCAGGAACAAGGAACCAGGACTACAGGGAAGGATCAGCTCTGAAAAAGAGACACTCCTCAGTTCACTTCCCTCAACCACAGCCATAGATTCACAGAATGGTTTGGGTTGGAAGAGACCTTGGGTTGGAAGGGCAGTGAGCAGGGACACCTTCCACTAGGATCAGGTTCATCAAAACCTGGCCTTAAACCAGGAATGGGGCACAGCTTCTCCAGGCAACTTCTTCCAGTGTCTCACCACCCTCACCATGTAACATGTCTTCCTTATGTCCAATCTAAATCTTCCCTCTTTCAGTATAAAATTTTCACGCCTTGTCCTGTCACTAAGGGCCCTGCTAAAAAGTCCTCTGCCTTTCTTATGGGTCCCCTTTAAGTACCAAAAGGCTGCAATAAGGTCTCCTCGGAGCCTTCTCTTCCCCAGGCTGAACAAGCCCAGCTCTTTCAGTCTGTTCTCACAGCAGAGAGGTTCCAGCCCTCATATAATTTTTGTGGCCTCTTCTAGACCCACTCCAACAGAGCCACATCCTTCTTGTAATGGGGACCCCTGAGCTGGATGCAGTGCTCCAGATGAGGTCTCAAGAGAATGGAGTAGAGGGGCAGAATCTCCTCTCTCGACCTGCTGACCACACAGATCAAAGCGAAGTACGGTAACAGGTCCCCTCCTTCCAGGCCATATTCCAGTCCTACCCCACATTTTCCCTGGAACAAGTGCTCAGTCTGGGTTTCTACCTCCATGAATAGTGAAATCCTCCACTGGCACTGAGCTGGCCACTTGACCAATGTGTGTCAAGTCCTCTTCGTTCAGACCGGTGGAAGGGCAGGTCATGCTCCGGGGTTGGCCATCCAGAGTGAAGAAACCTGCAGGAGGAGGATCAGTCCAGTGCATTGCAAGAGTCACACCCAGCTCTGTGTGAAGAACTCAGGTCAGGGACACCATCAGCCAAGACAGCGGGGATGCCAAGAGCAGAGAGCACCACTCCACCTCTCCACCAGGGTTATTTACTAGAAAACAGTTACCACAGCTTTAGAGAAGCCAGGGTCTTTGTTAGGGACCTCCAAAACTTCGCCAGTGACTTACCAGGCCAGGGTGAGTCCAGCCAATGCTTGATGTGCAAGATCTTTTCATCCTTGGATCTCGCATGGGCCTCCTCACAGATCTTATCATACTTGGCAATTTCCTCCTGAAAGGCAGAACCAGGAGGTGAAAAAGCATTAGCGAGCCATCTCCAAACAAGCGTGTTGAGCCTGGGCACCTTGGTGCAGGCTTGCCAGGGTGTTGGGAGGGCACAGCTGGTCCCCACAGCAGGGGAGCTCCAGGGCCACAAAGCTCAGCCTCAGAGAGCAGAGTTGCTGCCACAGGACCCTGTCGTCTGAGGGACAACTCTGCTGCCATCCAAATGAACAACTCACATTCAACCCTAAAGATGCTGCCACGTGGCACCAGGGCAAGGAAGTGTCAGGCACCTGCCCCACAGATCCCCAGGCCACACTGAGCCTGAGTACTGCAGAGGCCAACAGTCCTGTGGGTCCCAGCCATTTCACAGGGGCCCAGTGCCATACGGCCTGTGCCACACTGATAAGGCAAGTCTTGAACTAGATGTTCCTGCGCTGTTCAGAGCTGGCACAGTTCAAGGACAAGCCTCAACTCCTAACCCAGTGTTGCTGCCAGGTATGCAGCACTCGCCCAGCCCTTGCACAGCTCTACTATGTTTAGGTGACAAGCACAAGCAGAAATAGGCCTCATCACATTGTTCACAGCCAGGTTGGAACTAAGTAAGTAGTCTTCCCCAGAGAAGCTGTCTGCAGTATTTCTCCCAGGCCCTAAGGGACAGTACCTCATACTCCAGCTGATTTACCACCCCTTGGGAAATCAGCAACTCTGCGTATTTCTGCAGCACTGGCTTCTGTTTCCGGATCTGTTTGTACATCAAGGGTTGCGTGAACATGGGTTCGTCCATCTCGTTGTGACCATTGCGCCTGTAACAAACCTGTAGGGAAGGGAAAGAGCCTTTGAAAGCAACTGCTTGCAACCCACGGCTCTGAAAGCAGTCAGAGGTACCTGGGTCACTGTGCTATGAAGGGTCCAAAACAGACCAGGAGGGACCTAAGTGTGACCTCCCCAATGTGGGAGGCAAGGGTAGGCTCCATACAGAGATAGTGTTGCTTCTCCAAGTGCTGTTATAGTTTCACTGACTTGCTTTACACCACCTCCTCCCTCCCCTCACATCAAAAGGGCCAGCCAAGCCCTGAGGAGAAACCCTAGCTTTCAGAAAATACACCCCAAGAGTCATCAACAAGCACCTGATAGGACAAAGCCTCACAGCATGTTTCTTACCAAATCCACCACCACATCCTTATGGAAGGTGCTTCGCCACTCTGCTGCCACGTTGCACACATAGACGACGGCCTCTGGGTCGTCGGCGTTGACATGGAAGATGGGCGCGTTCACCACACGGGCGACATCTGTTGGGTATGGGGAGGAGCGGGCCATCCGGGGGTCTGTGGTGAAGCCAATCTGTAGCAAGTGAGAGGGAACAGGACTGGCACAGTGGTAAGGATCTGGAATGTGGCACGTGCAACTTCAAGGGCAGGTCAGCGGCTGTGGTTGAGCTGGAGGTTCCCCCACAGCTGTACCACTCAGCTGCAGCACAACTTGCCCATCTCCTGTGCCCCAGGCACCACAGCCTATCCTAATCTCTGTGCCTGGGCTGTCAGCCCGCCGCACCCACAGGGATGGGCTGGTCCCAGTGAGATGTCTCTGGTTTACACAGGGGTAGAATGGAGCAGCCCTGCTTGATCTTGCACGCTGAGCATAAGGTTGCAACACTCCTGCGGCAAGCTGGACTCCAAAGTTGCTATTGTCGAGCAGCTGGGTGTAAAGCCCAGGATTGTGGCTCATGCCAAGGAACATTGGCTGGGAATCAGTTGCTGCCTACTGCCAGCAACCATCCAGACCTGAGCCTGTAGAGGCCACCAGTCAGTCTTCAGGATACCTGATAGAAACCAAGGATTTGGTCCTCACCTGGTTGTTCACCACAACGTGGACAGTGCCATGGGTGGTGTAGGAGGGCAGGTCACTCAAGTGGAATGTCTCATACACGATGCCCTGCCCAGCGAAAGCAGCGTCTCCATGAAGGAGGATGGACATCACCTGGAGACATGAAGCCACAGCCATCAGTGGGGACTCTGTGGGCACAGTGGGGAGAGGCAGCCACCAGGAAAGGGCCCAAGTCTCATCCCCATGAGCCTTTGGCATCCCAGAGAGAACACTCTCAGGGGATCAGAGTGCAGCTGGCCACAGCCTCCCTAGCTGATGGCACTGGCTACAGCCACCAGTTCTTCCCCCGAGTATGGGTGGCACACTCAGGATGTCTCAACTGGGCAGTGGTACACAGCTGCTGGGACACAAGTCCCACTCCCAAACACATGCATCTCAAAGAAAAGCCTTTTTCTGTCTTGGGAAAGCATAAAAAAAATTCCCCTTTTCTCCATGCTTTCACCCCAGGAGGCCTTTGGGCAGGAGCTGGGCCAGGAGCTCACTTGGGCTTGAGTGAAGTTATTTTGCTGTTGGGGCTGGCTGAGGACACAGCCTGCCAGATGAGGACAGAATTTGTCTATTTATAACCAGCCCCTGGACTGTAGGAGGAACGGAAGCACTTCTGATCTTGTCCTTCCACTTCTTGGTGTTGGAGACAGGTACGTGATGAATCAGACCATAAATAAAATCCCTCGCAGCCCGTTCCCCACCTGCTCTCCCACCTGGGATCTGCCTCATGCTGCCAGCTCCAGCTTTCCCAGCCCCAGGAATGGTTATCCCTGGTCACACTAAGCTCCTTCAGCTGGAGGCTCCAACTGCTGAAGCCCCCAGGCTGTGATGCTCAGGTTGTCTTTCAGGAACGCACCTCATTTCCCTGCTTTCCTACCAGGGTTTTTGGCACCTGCTGCTCCCCACAGCCCAGCTGAGCTGGTCATTTAGAGATAGGGGAAGTGGCAGCAGGGGCCCGGAGTGGGCAAGCCCCTATCAGAGTTATCTCTAAAGAGAGTAGGGCAGGCTAGGAGAGCAAAGTCAGGGTTACAGCAGGGTGACAGCAGGGGAAAAGGCACAACAGACAACAACCAGCTGGGTTTCCTCGCTTTGCCACCAGCCTGCCTGCCACCCAAACCCATCCAGCCCCAAAGACCTCAAAGTGGGTGTCCCAGAACCACTCACCTTCTTCCCTTCTGTGTCCCCACAGTAAAACTGTTCTGCTTTAGTCTTGCCTTGAACAACAGGATCAGCTGCCTCCAAGTGAGAAGGATTTGCCACCAAGGACAGGGTGATGTTCCTGTCAGTAACACGGTTGATTCGTCGGTGGTACATTCCCAGGTGGTACTTCACGTCACCAGAGCCCTGATGGAGGGGACAGGAGAGTCATAACACGAACATACACAGAATCACAGAATGTTAGGGGTTGGAAGGGACCTAGAAAGATCATCTAGTCCAAACCCCCTGCCAGAGCAGGATCACCTAGGTGAGGTCACACAGGAATGCATCCAGGCAGCTCTGGAATGTCTCTAGAGAAGGAGACTCCACAGCCTCCTGGGCAGCCTGTTCCAGTGCTCTGGCACCCTCACTGGAAAGAAGTTTCTCCTTGTGTTAATACGTAAGCGGCATCTGGGACATGGAAGGAGCCCTGAGGCAGGGCCGTGCTGATCCCAAGGGCTGAAAAAAGGGGGTATATTCTGGAGGCATGGGCAGAAAGCAGCAGGCACCCACTTTAGGAGCCGTCCTGGTACCCAGCAAAGCAAAACCAGGTGCCGAACTGCTAACAAACCTCAGACATGCATCAAGTCCAGGGGCTTGTAGATGCAGGGGAAGAAGTAAGTGTGATGGGTTTGTGGAAGACACTGGAGAACAGGTAATGCTCACCTGAGCTCTGCCCACACTGCGGCACTGCAGCTGTCCCTGGCACCACTTGCAATACACTGCAGTTTCCCAGTCAGGGCACCCTGATGCCCCATGCTGCTGCTTTCTCACCTCAGAATCCCACCTGATGGGCATAGCAGGGAATGCCAGCCCAGCCAAGCTTTCCAGTAGCCAAATTATCCTGGTTTATGATGCTGGAAGCGTTGGAGCATGTACATTGCAGTGACAGAGCCCATGGCACAACCAATTCGAGCCTTGGGGCTTTTGGAGCTGCCCCATAGGGGGACCAGGGACTGCTGCAAAGATACAAGCCAACCTCTGCTCCTGGCAGCCTTTCTCCGCACCACATCATTCACCCTAAGGCTGTCTTACACCCATGGAGAGCCGCTGATGGCCCAGCCTGCACTGCAGACACCAGCAGCAGGCTGTACATGATCCTCAGAACAGGCAAGGACAGCCCAGCACTGGCACTGACAAAAAGGCTCCACACACATGGGTGTGGTGTGATAATGCTGATGCCACCGAGTGATACCACAAGCAGTGGCACAATCCAGTTCGTTCTGCACAGCCAAAGCTTCTGGGGACTGCAGAGGGACAGGTAACACCAACCTGCTACAGGCAGAGGAAGAGACTCACCTCATCAGCAGCCTCCAGCTTGGAGTCAAACTGGCAGAAGATCTGCTCCAGCTCTTTCCTGATCACGTTGGCAAGAACATTCAGGCGTCCCCTGCAAAGGCAAGACCTTTGTTGGCAATCAGCAGCACCAGCCTGTCATCAAGTGCCAAGTTACATGCCACCCCTCTCATCACTCAGAGGCAACCCCACACCACCTAAATGGCTTTATGGTTACCCAAGGAAGGGGCTCCAGCAGGGAGACTGCAGATGGGGATGGACCAGTCACTGCCACACAGGATTATAGAATGGTTTGGGTTGGAAAGGGCCTTTAGAGGTCACCCAGTCCGACACCCTGCAGTGAGCAGGTTGCTCAGAGCCCCATCCAGCCTGGGATTAAAAACTTCCAGGAATGTGACATCTACCACCTCTCTGGACAACCTGGGCCAGTGCCTCACCACCCTCAGCATCAAAAATTTCTTCCTTCTTTCTAGTCCGAATCTCTCCTCTTTTAGTTTAAAACCATCATCCCTTGTCCTGTCACATTCCATCTTTGTGACAGAACCCTGTAAGTGCTGGAAGGCTGCAATAAGGTCTCCCTGAAGCCTTCTCTTCTCCAGGCTGATCAAGCCCAACTCTCTTAGCCTGTCCTCACAGCAGAAGGCTTCTAGCCCTCTGATCATTTTTGTGGCCTCCTCTGGACCCACTCCAAGTGGCCTATGTCTCTCCTGTATTAAAAACTCCAGAGCTGGACCCAGCACTGCAGGTGAGGACTCCTCAGAGCAGAGCAGAGGGAAATCTGCCTTTGACCTGCTGGCCATGCTGCTGGAGCTGCAGCTCAGGGTACAATTGGCTTTCTGGGCTGTGAGCACACATTGCCAGCTTCTGTTGAGCTTTTCACCAACCAGTATCCCCAAGTCCTTCTCCACAAGGTGGCTCTCCAGCCCTTCGTCCCCTAGCCTGGACTGATACTGGGGATTCTCCCAACCCAGGAGCAGAACCTTTTATTTGGTCTTGTTGAACCTCATGAGGTTTACACACACCCAGTTCTCAAGCTTGTCCACCCTCACAGCTGCCCCAGAGCGTGCAGACTGAATCCTGTTCTGGGACTCTAGCTGTGCTGCTCAACCCACCACCGCTCTCCAAGTAAGCTGAAGCTGAAAACACCATGATAGGGGAGAGCAACCAAAGCTTGAGCTCCCCAGCTAAGTTTCACCACCAGCCAACACCAGTTAGGTGATGACAGAAACCAGTGTGCCCTCTAGTACCGCACTCCAGCATCATCCCCCTCCTTCGTGCCCCAAGCACCACTGTGGAGAGAGGCAGAGTTACCTGTGGGGCATCCCCATGATAACATAATCCACTCCCTTCTCACTTGACTTATCAATAATGGTCTTTAAGGCTGGGATCAACACTTCACAGCCCTCCAGACCAAAACGCTTCTCCGAAGACCATTTACGATGGAGGAACTCCTCAAATCTGGAAGGCAAAGGGACAGAGGGGTGAGTGCCAGGGCTACAGCTGAGGGCAGAAATGGGAGAAAGGATGGAGATCATGCCAAGGGAGCCACATCACCAATGATGCTTAAGCAGGCATCATGCAGCAGCCCAACAGCCTTCCCAGTCACCCTAGCCTCCTCCTGCAGATCCCACGGGCCACTCCTCAGCTCCTCCCTGTGCTGCATTTAAACCTTATCTTTAGACCTTTTCTTTCAGTACCTTTCACGTTTTTGGGCTCTTTTCCAGGCAATGAGCCTGCCAGCCTGCTGGTGTCACCCTGCTGACTAAGCCGACCATGACAGATGACATCAAGAAGTGACCAGGCGGTGACTGCATCACTCCAGCTGGCAGCAAACCTCCCTGGGCAGTAAGGGAAGGTAAGAGGAAGGTACCTGGTAGAGCGGACCAGCCTGGCCAGCAGCGTGCGTTTCTCTTCATTGGTGAACTGCATGATGCCTGGGGTCTCAAACTTCTGTCGGATCCACTGGCATTGCTCCAGGTCATTGATAAACATGAACTCCACGCCAATGTGCTGGCAGTAAGCCATCTGCCCGGGTGGGAGAGGAAGGGCCATGAGACAAAAGACAAGGCTTGAGCACCTCCTCACCCCCTCAAAAGACACAGACAGGCACAGGCAGCACTGTACAGGATGTGTGGCATCACATTGCACCACAGGGCCAGGGACTCCTTCACTCCCCTCTTTAACATTTCAGAACGACAAAGAGCCCTGCTGCACCAGTGGAGACAAAAACTCTCCTGCCTGCACATGGGTGATCATTGCCGGAGCGCATGCAAGTGTTGCCTGTACGCAGCAGGCAAGTGCTGCCTGAGTACTGGCAAGCTGCTTGTGATGGTAGCCTGAGGTAACCCATCAGCAGTGCCTGGTAGCCAGAAGTGCTCCAGCCCTGTTTTGGGAGCCTGGTGTGAGCTGTGCTCTCAGGAATGGGGGCATCCCAGGATGCTGTGAGGCAGCTTGCACCCTACACATAATCCACCATCAAAACATTTAATTCCCTTTTCCTGAGGGGCCCAGGATCAGAGCCTTGAGCCCTTTACAACCACCTCGAAGGTGAGATTTTTCTCTCTCAGTGGCATCAGCTGTAACCAGGTCCACAAACTCACTTCAGGGAGTGACTCAGCAAATCAACCTCCTCCAACAAACAAGAAGCCTGGTCTTGCAGCTTATTAAGATGTTGATACAGCTTTGCTTCTCTCCCAAGGTCAACCTGTCTCAGCAGAGGCCATCTGAGCAATACTGCAGCTTGCTTGGCCACTGTCTGCACTCTCAGATGGGCAGAGCAGGATGGGCAGGAAAGGGAAACCTGCTGCAAGAGCTGGAAGCTCCAGCCTGAGGCTGTTCCTGCACCGAGACCCTCCAAGGGACACCGCCCAGGGCAGCAGTACTACAGAGGCAAGTATCACCTGCCTCCAGTTCCTTTCTGTGCTCATCCAGTACCTTTTGTTGCTTTAAACTGAAAAACATAGCTGGAGAGTTTTCAAAAAAATGCAGTAGTTAGTTGCCATGGGTTTGCTCCACCTTGTCTAAACCAAACATGTTGCCCCAATGGAGCATGAAGTTGGAAGCTATCAGAGATGAGCAGGTTAACAGGGGCAGTTGCTATGAGTGGCACAAGTGCCAAGGAGCAGCTCCTAGTCTGAAAAGCTTAAAACTTGCGTGTTGACCCAGGCTGTGGCACCAGCAGGGCCCAGGACCTCCAAAAAAGTGACAGCTCTGACCCTGCCCCAGGTTACAAACAGGTCTCAGCCCTCCCCGCACCCCTCACCTCCAGCCGACGGATGATTTCTCGGAGTGGAAGAGCTGATTCATTTCCACCAATGAAAGTGGTTGTGGGCAAGTGGAATACCTTGTCGAGGTCGGATTCATCCAGCCCATAAAAGCCTGCAGAATTTTTCATGGGTAGGACAAGCGAAAGCAAGAGAGAAGACAGAAGGGGGATGGGGGGACATCATCAGCAGGGACCAGACGCATTTGGGAGAAGTGGGGAAGGGACAAAAAAAAGCAGCATAAAACCAAAAATAAACATGAAGGAGGTTTATGGATATGGAGGTATATGGATAAAAACCAAGCCATAATTAAAAACAAACAAAAAAAGAATTAAGTGTAGAACAACCAGGTTATTGTGAAAGGTAAAACATGAAATGAGACACAAAGCAATACATAGTAAATTGGCAATTAAAATCCAGGGTGAGAGTTGAGAAGTGTGTAGCCCCAAGAACACACAAAATACACCACAAATTTTAACAGAGGGGAGAGAAAAGAAACAAGAATTGAAAAGTCACCAACCACAATGGCAATGCCATCACATCATGGGAATTAAAAATGAAAACTCAACACAGAGAAGGGATGGTTAAAACAGAGAAATCCCCAAGATTTGTCTCCCACAGAGGGAGAGAAAGAGGAAGCAAGAGAGGAAATGGCATCAGGGCACTGCAACAGACTCTCCTGAATAGCTCAACCCGGGAGTAGGGCAGCCAGACAGCCAATCAGTGATTTGCTACCCAGATACCCCCTCACCCCAATAAACAGCCTTTTAATTAGGGGTTTAGCCCTGCTCAGCAAACAACCTCCTTTTTGGTGCTGGCACCTGGTAGTTCATAGGCAGCTCCCACTTAGGACCCACAGGGCTGTGAGAGCTGAGCTGTGCACGGAGAAGTTGCTGAGCAGGGCCGATACCTGAACACCAGGTTTTAGAAATGCTGGTGCTGCTGTTATGGCATCATCAGGTGGGCGCCAGGGCCTGCAGCAGGTGCTTTGTACCCCAAAGCCATCAGAGGTGACTCAGTTCCCACTGAAGCTCATGGTTGTCTTTGAGGAAACTAAGACATAGAGGAGGAGGGACAATAGACTCACTGAGCTAATGCAGCAAGGCAGAAGCAGAGCCAGGAAAGGGACTAGTAAGTCCTGAGACCCTTTAGAAGCAGGCTCATCACTGGAAGGAGAGCAGTCAAGTGGAGATGCCTGCTGCCAGCCTAATGGTTCCCTTGGGCTCCTGCTCATCCCTCCCAAACTCCCAACAGAGCCAGCTCTCAAGCTGAAACCTTGACCTGGAAAAGCTTGAGAACTGGGACTGTAAGAATCTCATGAGATTCAACAAGGGCAAGTACAAGGTTCTGCACCTGGGTTGGGGCAATCCTGAGTAACAGTCCAGGCCAGGGGATGATGGGCTGGAAAGCTGCCTTGCAGAGAAGAACTTGGGGATACTGCTGGGTGAAAAGCTGGACATGAGTCACCAGTGTGCACTTGCAGCCCAGAAGACAACCATGTCCTGGGCTGGATCCTCAGCAGCATGGCCAGCAGGTCAAAGGAGGTGAATCTGCCTCTCTGCTCTGCTCTGGGGAGACCTCACCTGCAGTGCTGGGTCCAGCTCTGGAGTCCTTAACACAGGAGAGACATGGACCTCTGGAGTGGGTCCAGAGGAGGCTACAGAAATGATCAGAGGGCTGGAAGCCTTCTGCTGTGAGGACAGGCTAAGAGTTGGGCTTGATCAGCCTGGAGAAGAGAAGGCTTCAGGGAGACCTTATTGCAGCCTTCCAGCACTTACAAGGATCTATCACAAAGATGGGGACAGACTTTTTAGCAGGGCCTGTTGTGACAGGACAAGGGATGATGGTTTTAAACTAAAAGAGGAGAGATTCAGATTAGAAAGAAGGAAGAAATTTTTGATGCTGAGGGTGGTGAGGCACTGGCCCAGGTTGCCCAGAGAGGTGGTAGATGTCACATTCCTGGAAGTTTTTAATCCCAGGCTGGATGGGGCTCTGAGCAACCTGATCTAGTGGGAGGTGTCCCTGCCCATGGCAGGGGGAGTTGGAACTAGACGATCCTTAAGGTCCCTTCCAACCCTGACAATTCTATGAAACTATTCCAGGTCAGGTTGTTTGGGGCTCTGAACACCCTGATCTACTTGAAGATGTACCTGCTGACTGCAGGGGGCTGGGACTAGGTGACCTCTAAAGGTCTCTTCAACCTAAAACTTTCTGTGATTCTATGTGTTTTCTAACCAAGAGCAGGAGCCACAGAGGAGGCAAAGTTACCATCGCTCCTCCTAGCAACCTCCAAACCAGCCCAATGCCCCCACTGAGGTCTCCTCAAGGATGCCAACTCCTAAACAATGCAGGACAGCATAACCCTCCCTCCCCTGGGTAAAGGAAGGTAAAAATTTGCCCCTTCTAAGCTGGCACTCCTTGAAACTCATATTAAGAGTCTAACCCTCACTCTCTAGTCAGGAATGGAGGATGAGTTGGAGATGAGGCTGGCCACAGCTCTTCCCTGTGCAGTCTTGAGGATGGCACTTGCCAGAGGCTGGGAACACCCACAGGAAGGCAGGAGCAGAGGGTTTTCTGGTTGCCACTGCTGTACATCCACTCATCTGCCCAGAGCCATGCCTAGAAGCACTGAATTGCTGATAGAGGAGCTGAGGGTTTGGCCCTATGTCCCCAGGACTCCTCTGTGGTTCCTCCCCAAAGAGACGTCCTGGAGTGAGATGGCATTAGGCCAGAGCATCTCACTGAAGCTGCTGACTGAAGGTTTCAGGGAAGACTCAGTAATTTGCTGTGGCTTCCAGCCCCACACACAGGGCATGGGCTTGCACTGCCACATCGGTTTGAAGACTCAGGCACCCTTCAGCAGGTATCAGATTTTACAAGGAGTTTTCAGCACTCTAAGCACATCTGCTTCTGCTTTGCTGCAGCCTGGCAACTTTTTTTCAGTGCTCAGTATTTATAGGCAGTAATACCATCAGATGGGGGGAGCCAGGGATGAGCTGCCAAATTGTCACCATGACAAAACCAGGGCAGAGTCAGGAGAAGACAGCTTAGATTTTTAGGAGACTCAAACCAACCAGGGAGATTGAGGCCTCGTAAATTTAATGTTCACAACATGTCCTCTAGCAAGCCAGGCATGCAAACACACAGCATGGAAAAGGCCAGCGAGGCTCTAAATTGGGGATCTACAGGTGAAGCATCACTAACCAAGTGCCTACATTGAGACTTTTAGCAAGACAAATTAAAATAAACATGTTACAAAACTCAGAAGTGGTGCAAGATGGCAGGGGACCTCTTCACTGACTTGGTTCATACCCAGAATAACCTATTCAAAGAGAGTCCTGCACTCCACAGGGTTGAAGGCTCATTAATTGCATACCTCCTACTGTTAACACTCTCAGCCGCTCCTTGAACACTGCAAGATCTGGGGTGGGCAGGGAGGGTGGTGCAGAAAGGGAAAAGATAGAGAGACGCAGTCAAAGTTAGTAAAAAAAAACCTCTGGAACTGTGAATACTAGTCACAGAAAGCACAAGTAAAAAAATACAGTATTTAAAATACAGTCAAAAATTATCAGAGGCAAAAGAGTTGGGATGGAGGATGACTATGCTCTAAGCAGAAAAGAAATCCCGGTGGAAAGTCTGTTGAGAGGAGAGAGGAGCAGAGAGGGGGTTGGAGGGGTATCAGACACTGGGGAGCAGTTGAGTTGCATGGTTTGAGACCTCCTCTTGCACACACACCTCACCCAGAACAGAAGACTGCCTGGCACAGCCTCTTCATTCACCACCACCAAAAAATATTTCATAAAGCAGGGAGCTGTCTCCTTCTGACATCTGCTCCCAGAGGCTTTTGCTCTGCTCCTCACTACTGGGAGAATTGCAAGGTGACTCCCAAGGAGGTACAGCTGCTGCTGACACACACACAGGATAGGGATCAAGGTGTTAACAAGCACAGGCCATTAACGAGAAAGACCATCAGTGAGGCAGGAAGGCATAATGCCCTCATGTCTCAAGCACGCTTGGCATGGGCAGAAGTGCCAGGAAACTGTGTCAGCTGTGGGCAGAAGCACCGGGATGCCATGCCAGCTGCAGGCAGGGCTGCCAGGGCAATGGGCAGCGTGAGGAGCCCTGACTCGGTTAGACAACCCGAGTGCCTCAGTCTCACCTAGGTTACAAGAAAGGCTTCAGAAACACTTTGCCTTTTGGTCAGCAGGGAAAAAACAGACATTTAGGTGAGAGGTTCAATTATCAAGGTCTCAAAGTGGTGAAAGGAGAGGTGGCAGTGCTCCCAGCCCATCTGCCCACAGGGACCAGACAGGTTCTTCCCAAGCTGGAGGATGAACTCCATTAATTCCCTTGGGCGAGAGGCAGAAGCCACAGCCTTCCACAGAGAGACAGACAGACAGACGCTCAGACACACACCACTTTCCATACATCCCCTGGATTTCAGTGGGCTATGGCACTATTTCCTTGGACAGGTCACATCAAGCTTCTGCTTCTTGTCACTATTTTACACCACTTACCATGCCAGAGCTACTGCAGTGGAAGACCAGGGTGAAATTACTTCATTTTTTAAATAGAAAAGGCAAGAGAAAAAGGAATTTGGTGCCTCCAGCACCATCACTCAGACCAAGCACTCCCAGGCAGGCTTTACTGCAAAGCTCACACTGCTTAATACAAAGAGAGTTTCCAAACCAGACACAAAACAGTTGCTAAACAAAAGGCAACTGAGAAGAAAGATTGATTTCCAAGATTAGCCATGCAACTCCTCCAAATTACAGCATGGCCCAGCCACAGCTTAAGCTGTTGGCAGCAGAACTCGTACCACAAAAGCTGACCTTCAAGGATTTCACTACTCAGGAAGAGGAAACAAGAACGTTTCCAAGTTTCAAAACCAAACCTGTAATTAATGGCTCTGTCAAGTGTAAAGAAATACTTTTTCAAAGCAAAAAAAGCCAGGAGGACCTATGGGCTTCTCTGCAACAAGCAGGTGACAGCCAATCCCAGGTTCATCTGGAGCTGTGCCCATGCTCTGCACCAGCACTGCTTTTCTTCCCTCTCCCTGAGCTCTGTTCACCAAGTTGTATTTTAAGGAGACCAGATGAGGTTTTCCAGGATGAGACTATCAGGGAGAGTCTATTCAGTCATACTTACAGCACGATAACAAAGCCTCCTTTAATCAGACATTTGAGTCGGGGGTCCTACACAGGACACAACCCCAGAATGAGCTGGCAGCTGATACCAGCATAGCTTGTTCCCAGGATTCGTTATTTCCTATAAATACAGCTGGGGCTCCAAGGGAGTACCTGTTCTTGTATTGCTTTGGGCTCTTGGACTCTTCTTCCTCTGAAGTAAGGATGCTGCTGGAGCCCACATTGCTTCAGAGGAAGCACATAAGTCAAAATAGAAGAAAAGACCTTTGAATTGACTTCCCCCTTTGAAGCAGCCCAAGTGGAAACCAGTAAGAAGTAGTGTTCCTCAAGGGTCCATATTGGCTTAATATCTTCATCAATGACATGAATAGTGGGATTGAGGGCACCTTCAAACAGGTTGCTGATGACACCAATCTAAGTGGAGCAGTTGATATGCTGGAGGGAAGAGATGTCACGCAGAATGACTTGGACAGGCTGGAGGAGTGGGCCTGTGTGAACCGCATTAAGTTCAACAAGGTCAGGAGTAATGGTCAGGGCAATCCCCAGTCCCACCACACAGGGAGGGAATGAGGGATAGCAGCCCTGTCCATAAGGATGCTGGTGGGTAACAAATTGGATACAAGTCATCCATGTATGCTTGCACCCAGAAGACCAATCACATCCTGGGCTGCATCAAAAGAAGCAGGGTCAGCAGGTTGAGGAAAAGGACTCTGCCCCTCTACTCCATTCTCTTGAGACCTCATCTGGAGCACTGCATCCAGCTCCATGGTTCCCACTGCAAAAAATACATGGCCCTGTTGGAGTAGGTCCAGAGGAGGCCACAAAAGTGATCAGAGGCCTGGAACTCCTCTGCTGTGAGGACAGGATGAAAGAGTTGGGCTTGTACAGCCTGGAGAAGAGAAGGCTCCAGGCAGACTTTATTGCAGCTTTTCAGTACTTAAAAGGGCCTATAAGAAAGGTGTAGAGAGACTTTTTAGCAGGGCCTGTTGCAAGGGGGCATGGGGTGAGGGTTTTAAACTGGAAGAGGGACAATTCAGATTGGACAGAAGGATGTTTTTTTATGGTGAGGGTGGTAGGACACCAGACCAGGTTGCCCAGAGATGTGGTTAGATGCCTCATCCCTGGGAACATTCCAGGTCAGGTTAGATAGGGCTCTGAGCAACCTGATCTAATTGTAGACATCCCTGCTCACTGCAGGGGCTGGGGACTAGGTGACCTCTGAAGGTCCCTTCCAACCTAAACTCTTCAGTGAGTCTATGGCTTACTGAGCACCATGGTAACTCTGCTCCTCACCACTGGCTCCCTTCTCTTGTGAGGGAGAGCAGTCCCTGCCACTATCTGGCTCTGGGTTTCATGCAGACCCTGCTTTCCTCTCAAAAGGGAAACATATCCACCAGGCACAGGGCTTCAGCGCCTCTGCTGCTCTGCTTCAGAAGGACTGAAGATGCCAAAACCCCTGAGCAAGAAAAGGCTTTCCTCACCCTTTCTTCTGACCAGCCACAGGAAGTGGCATCGAAGTCACCTAAAAACCTCTCCCTGCCCCCCTCACAGTGCCAATGATGAGCACTTGTATCCTCTCCTGTGCCTGGGTTCAAGGCCATCATCTCCTCACCTGTTCCCATCAAACTTCCCAGGCACAAGGCTTGCCAGAGCCTCCCAAGCCACAGCCAGGGCTTAATCTTCTGGACAAGCACATCAGAAGTCCAGATCTTGGGGTGAAGCAGCATCCCTACCACCCAGCAAGCTGGGACAACCAAACTCTAATCCTTCCCTATCAATCCCAGTACACCTAATCCTCTATGAAGGTCTAGCAGGTCCAGAGCTCGTGTCCCTGCACTGGCAGCTAAACAAGGAATCAAGATGGTTTCTATGCACCGTATGCTCTGATTGGCTCTTTCAGTTGTGCGGGGTTAGTAGTCATTACTGCTTCTCTAAGTTAGAAGCATGCCTCTCAAGCGCTCATAGTGCCAGTGTAACCAACCTTGGGAAGCACCAGCAAGGCAGAAGAGCTCAGCACTGTGACCTCACTCCAGCTGGAAGATGGCAGCATTCTACAGAGATCAAATCTACAGCACAGTAAGAGGTGCTGAGTTTAAGCGTTTTCAAATTAGGATTTCAAGTGTAGGCACACACACTTCCAAGTCACACTCATGCATCTTTCACTCAAAGGCATTGGGATTTCCACCTCTCTACTTGGATGGGAACACATCCCAAAGCTTCCTTATTATGATCACTGGCAGGGACTTAGAGCTCAGTCTTGAAAAAAGGGGACTTAAGGGATTTACAGATGCTGCGGCAAGCAGGGAGCAAAGGAGGGCAGGGCACTGTCACAGAGGCAGGCCAAGAGACAGGTCTCAGTCCCGCAGAGATGAAGCCAGCCCATTCTCCCCAGCTCTCCAGGTCCCCAAGAGTAGCAGGAAGTACTGAGGGAACAGACCTCCAGCTCTCACCAACACAAAACTTCTGTGCTTTGTGTTTCCAGAATATGCAATTGCTTCCACTCCTGGATGAGAAAGTTCAATGACATAATTAATTGGTACCAGTTGGAGAAGAAACACAAACCAAGTAATGCAGTTTTGGCACTGGACCCATTTGCCGCAACAGCCAGAGGGAGGCAGAACCGCTCCACAGTGGCTGCCCACTATCAATTTAGAGTGATCATTACTAAGGAAACTTAAGACCTTTCCCCCTGACTGGTGAAGCAATCTACCTACAAAGCCGTGAAAGAGAGAGGAGCTCAAGCAATGCAGCACTAACTGCTCTCAAAGCCCTCACCCAGTTTGTCTGTGGATGTGATAAGATCGGCTGGAAGGGAGGAGTCCAGATCTGCATCCAAGATGCCCAGTGGGTCGAGTTGTGCTACATGGTGCCCTCGAATCTATGAAATGGGCCAGGAATGGAAAGGAGAACAGGTGCCAGGAGGGAGGGGGTAAAGGGAGAAAAACAAAAGAGGGGAGGGGTAAAAAAGTTAAATTACATTGGAATTAATTTGCAGAGTAATTCTCACCGACGTTTGGAGAAACAGTTACTGGCGCATCATCAAAATTTACACAACTAATGCCGAGAGGATCAAGCTTTGCAATGTGATGACCCCTGACCTGGAAGCAACAACATAGATTAGTCATTAAAACAAGTTAATTGAAGAGACATTCCTTAAAAAAAAAAAAAGTAAAAGTCATGCACATTTTCCTTCTCTACATTTTCTGCAGAGCCAGCCCAATTCATAGCTGCAATTAAAGCCCGGAGAAGTCGGGTTGAGTTTCAGCTACAGGACAAAGGCGCGTGTGCCACCAGCTGCCAGGACCACTCTGCTCTGCCTGAAGCCTGGCTTCAGTGGGGTGGGCAGGGCTAAGGCAATCTCAATCACAGCAGAGACCTTCTAGCATTGAGGTCCAAGGGTCTCCCACTGCTTTCCTGGTGTCCAACCCAAGCATCTCTCCTCTACAGATGCAGTAACTCCACACAGATGGCTTCCTCCTAAGTATCAGAGCAAATGAAGCAGCAATTTTCCAGATTTTGGCAGATCTAGGTGCTCTCCTGTCAATGTGGCAGAGAAAACAAGTGTTGCCACCAGCAGTGGAAAGGCAGAGGAACATGTCTGAGCAACCTTTGCCTGTTTGTGCTATTAGAGATCAGCACCTCACAGCATCATTTTAGAGAGAGGAGCCTACAGCAGGACTTGAAGCACTCTTCTGGGAAGGGGTAGAAATACCAAATAGCTCTGGCACCAAGAGAGCCTTGACAGCTGCTGGTGGTGGCTCTGGCTTTAAATCCACATCAGGAGCCACAGAGAATAACGAGGTAACAAGGAGTTTTGCTTTTCATCTTCACCCACAGAAGGGACATCTCGTTCGGCGCGAACAATTTATCTCGGTGGCTAGCACTCTCCAACTAGCAAGCCATCTTGTGACAGTTCCTGCTTTCAAAGCTTCAGGCTCAGCTCTGCGGGGAGTGGAGCAGGAATCACCGCAGCCACGGTGTGGGGTGCAATGCCTTCTGCACACTATGACAACACTCCAGCCATCAAACTCTGTTACCAGTTAGAAAGACAACTCATGTATGAGGGGATTACTAAAGCTCTTATACAAACCAGACATACTGGTCTGACGTCATGTACCAGTACAGTATTCCTCGTCAGAGCATCCCAAGTTGTTTTAGGAATAGATTTTTGCGGTTTTACCAGCCAAAGAGCCTGAAATCAGCCACTGACATTAACGGCTAAGAAAGCATCGATCCACCTCCATGCAGGGCCAGATGACAACGTGCCCCTGACCTCTAGTGGCCACACAGAAAGCTTTTCTTTCTGGGCCAGCTTTGTCTGGGAACTACCTGCTTGTCTGTCTTGCAGATGAAGTGCAGGAGCTGCTCCGTCACTGAGCAGTCAGCAGGATGGAAGCTCACCATGTTTACACCAAGTTCTCCACAGCAAGGATGCCCTCATCAGGACCGGGAGGCCACTTTGTCTTGCAAACAGCTTTGAGCTTGGGGTGTCTTGTAGCTTTGAGGCAAACTCAGCAGTTTGTAGCTATGCGGTAAATCCTCAGATCAGTGTGAGAGCAAAGAGAAGGTCTTAGGAGTTGTGCTGCTTGCTGTTCTCCATGTGTAACACAAACTGAAACAAGAAGTCCCCAATCCAAAGCAAGGCCACAGTAGGAAGCAGCAGGGTCACAGGTTCTTATCCTGGTAAGTGACTTCAACCACCTGGACACAGAATCATAGAACTGTTTTGCCCTGGAAAGACCTTTAAGATCATCAAGTCTAGCCACTAAGCCAGCACTGCCAGGTCATCACTAAACCATGTCCTTCAGCATCACATCTATATGTCTTTGAAACCCCTCCAGGGATGGTGACTCCACACCACCCTGGGCAGCCTGGGACAGGCCTTGACAACCCCTTTGGGGAAGAAATTGTTCCTCATGTCCAACCTAAACCTCTCTTGGCACAACTTGAGGATGTTTCCTCTTGTCCTATCACTTAACCCCTGGGAGAAGAGACTGAGTTCACCTCAATCCAAGCCCCTTTCAGGGAGTTGTATAGCACAAGGTCTCCCCTCAGCCTCCCCTTCTCCAGACTAAACAACCCTAGTGCCCTCAGCCACTCCTCACAAGACCTGTGCTCTAAACCATTCACCAGATTCGCTGCCCTTCTTTGGACACAATCTAGCACTTCAATGTCCTTTCTTGGAGTGAAGGGCCTAAAACTGACCCCAGGATTCAAGGTGTGGCCTCACCAGTGCCCAGTCCAGGAGGACAATCCCTGCCCTAGTCCTGCTGGCCTTCATATCTTCCTGAAATTTTTTACCTCCATACACCGTGCTGAATCTCCCCACCTGGTCACCCCACTGCAGCTACAGCCCTACAGGAACACTGGGGTAGTAAGGGATGTGGATTTCTCAGTGGAGACAGCTTAGAGCAATGACTTGCCAACACTGACACTCAGAGACTGAGGAACTGACAGGAATGCAGAAGAGGTTACAGATTTTGGGTTCAAATTGCTGTTTGGAGCTGCTGCCTCCAACTCCATCAATCACCACTTGTTTGAACTTGGCATCTGACTGCTTGTTCCACCAGAGCTGTATGGCCTTGAGAAATGGCTTGCCAGGATTTGCCTGAGCTGGAGAGAGCTGGCAGAATGGTCATCTCCTGTGAAATCAGCCATGAAGGAAGACATAGGTTCTCACGAACACATCTCAGAAAAGCAGGGTAGTGCCCCATGTTGACGTCAGTACCTCAGCTACAGAGGCAGGGAGAGCAGGGGCACTTTCTTCAAGCCAGAGAGCAGGGCCATGCCTGGGCAGACCTTTGGACTTGCCGTGCTGTATTTCTTGCCTTAACCCGTGGCCTTGTACATTGGATTTTCCCCATACCTCAGCATACATAACTTGCAGCAAGTGCTTCTTGCAGTAACAGGTGAAAAGACCATGGTCACATCTCCACAGCAGCTCGGTTTTTTAACTTCTCACTACAGCCCCAATTACAGCCCCCACACTTGACAAACCAGAGTGAAACCAAAGATGAAAGGATGACACAGATGTAGAAACACATTTAAATGTTCTCTTGAACACTTCTTGTTCTGCTTGAATCTTGTTTCTCCTGAAAGGCTGACATTGGCAGCACTCATTTGAGTTGCAGTCCACTAGCATCACAACCCTGTTCCAGGTCACAAATCACAATGAAATGTTTCCTGAACTTTTCTTTTAGGATATGGGTGTCCCAGGCCACTGCTGAGCATGCAGGAGCCCACAACACAGGAACATAATTCCAGAAGCCAGCAAACCACCCCATGCAGAGAAGACCTCCCACTCCCTGCCACCTGAATTGCTCTGTTTGGGTGACAATAGCTTTAATCTTCCTATTGTCCAGCAAAGCACCAGCTGAGCTTCTGCCCCAGCAGATCAGGAGCTCCTGTTAAACCAGGCAGCCCACATCCTGCAAGCTCTCCATGCAAAACAAGTGCATCAACCACACTAATCCCTACTTACCTCAGCCACTGCATGCCCCTCTACTGATGATGCAATCCCCCTCAGCACAAAGCCTGTCTCCTTACCTGATAAGCCCTGATGAGAGATTGCACTGCGAGATGGTCCTCCACCAGTTTATCTACGTTGGGCTGCGCCTGAACCAGGAATTGGGCTTGGGACAGCATGGAAAGGCTGGTAGTCAGTGGAGGGGGGCTTTGGTAAGCAGCACCTGGAGCAGCTCCAGCACTGGCGTTGCGGAAGAAGATGTCCCATGACTAGAAAAAGAGAAAGAAGAGAGGCAACAGGGTCAGTACCTGTGACCCAAATACCTTCTCATTTGAGGTTACAGGGGTCTCAGCAGGGAGTAAAATCTCCTGGGGCAGAGCTGCCTCCTGCCCTGTGCCCCAGCTCCATGCAGCCTCTGCAAGAGACCCCAACCTGCCTTGGACAGGAGAGCACTAAAGCTCTCCCACTATTCAAGTTACAGCCATTACCCTATTCCCCATCCACCTGGATTGTTTCTTTTGGCACCAGACCATCCGCAGAGCCCCTCCTCCCTTTGCAGCAGTGCTCCGGCAGGCACATGTGACACCCCTTGCCGGGCTCAGCTCTTGAAACTCTGAGCAACAAGCCCCAGTCTGGTTTTCAGACTCTTGCTTCCTTCTCTCCAGGGCAGGAGACTGCCCTCTAAATACCCACAACATTTTCTGAAAAGCATTTTTGCCCTGTAATCAAATACACCTCTTCATCTTTCTCGTGCTCTAAACAGCCTGAGACCCACATCCCAGTGTCAGCCCTGCTGTCTAGCCTCAACCACCACTGGCTTTTTTTTTTTTCAGTCCTCTTCAAATTTTCCCCATTCTTTCAGCAATGCCAGCACTATGCAGATACCCCCATGCTCTTAGCAAGGCAGAGACCATCTCTGCTCCTGCTCCCCTCTGCTGATGGGCATCCCTAGGTGTTAAGAAAACAAAGCAAAACTCCCCAAAAAGCCCACAATAGACTCGGTGTAACTTTGTGGTACTTAGCCAGGCCTGCCTGAAGAGCCCTGAAGCGTCCCAGGCCAAACCCAAGTTAATCTGTCTACCTGGCAAGGCTGCAGCAGACCTCGGCAAAGGGAGAGAACAGCAGAGAAAAGTCCAAGCCACATCCTCTCACCACAGTCCCATCCCTGCCCTCTTCCTGCATGCCACCAAGCAATTGCAAATGACAGTGGCAAGGAGGAGCAGCATCTGTGTGGCCACACACAGCCCAGATACCAGCTAAAGCAAACAAATCCCCTCAGATTTGCACACTGGTTTCAGCCAAAGGGTCTCTCCGCCAACTGGGAGCAGGAACCCAGCACTCAGCACCCTGTACTTCTCATGTCTACAGACAGCACCATGTCCAACCTTGGTGATGCAGAGATGAACGACGTGCTGCCCACCCAACCCCAGTATATTTAAATCAAGGTGAAAAGAGCCTCGAAAGCAACTCCAGTGGCGGTCTGGCACAGAAAAAGCATCTTCTGCAGCCTGGTAGCAGGGCGGAGGAGACAGGAAACCTGACCTTTGCTGGAGGAGCAGCAGCTCTCCCACTTCCCTAGAGCTCTTCCAGCTGCAGCACCCATCACATGGCCCAGGAAGCTATTGCCAGCCTGGACTTATCCAGATGCCCTATCACACAGCTGTGCACAGTGATTCAATTTAGGAACAGGTCATGCTTGAAGTAACATAAATAAAACCTGCAACGATTTGGCACCATAACTGATAAACAATAGCTCCTTGAAAGGAAAAAAAATCCAAAACAAAGAAAAACCCAAACAAACAAAACCCAAAACAAAGTAAAACAAACAAAACAGAAAAAGCAAAGACAGAAAAAAACAAGTCTGTTCTGGCTGCTCTTTAGGCTAAAGGAAATTTCAGTAGGAAAAGGGGGAGAGCTGCTTTTAGCACAATCTCAGTCCCGGCTACTGGCAAGAGGGACAGCCCCTTTCCCAGGCTCACAGAGCTCACAGGTGCCTCAGAAGCCATCAGCTCCTGCAAGCAGAAGGGACAAGCACCCCAGGAAGTGCTCCATGCCCTTGGGGTGGGGTGGAATCTGGCCGGCTGCTTTGCTCAATGGTTTATGGCTGTTTAATATACAAGAACATAAAGGCAGGCAAGAGAAAGGAAGGATCTGGTAGCCCAGGGAAGGGCCTGGCAGGGGTGCCAGGGCAGGGACGAGGACAGAGCCAGAAGGCAGACGTGTTGCCTTTATGACCTCCTCCCTTACCACGTTCAACAACATTAACCTCTAGGAGATGCAGTTTGCTTCTGTTCTGAAAGAAAAAGATCAGTTTAAGCTCTCCAAACAAGGTGTGACACTGGCTCAGTCAGCTTGGGCACTTTCACTAAATGCTTTACTGCCCAATTGTAGTGTTTCCGGCTACCTGACCCTTGAGGTAGGCTGCAACTCTGATAAGCACTATAAAAACATCAGCTTTCAAATTGCTGATGTGGTTTTGAATTCCAGGACCATCCCAGAGTTCATGGTGACCTGTGGAGGTGCCTCTGGAGCTCACTTACCTGCTGTGAGTGGCTGAACAGCCCCCCATCAGCATTATCACAGAGTGGACACTGCCTTAATCCAACCCTTGCCAAAGGTAACAGCAGTAATGAAGCTCTAAAAGTTACTCCCCTCTTGACCATCCCTGGGCCCACAGCAGCCCTGTGATTACTTCTCTAGCTCATCTCCCTTTATATATCACAGAATCACAGAATGTTAGGGTTTGGAAGGGACCTAGAAAGATCATCTAGTCCAAACCCCCTGCCAGAGCAGGATCACCTAGGTGAGGTCACACAGGAGTGCATCCAGGCAGCTCTGGAATGTCTCCAGAGAAGGAGACTCCACAGCCTCCTGGGCAGCCTGTTCTAGTGCTCCATCACCCTTACTGGAAAGAAGTTTCTCCTAGTGTTAATACTAAACCTCCTGTGGTCCAACTTGCTCCCATTCCCTCTTCTTCTAACACTGGATGACATTGAGAAGAGCCTGGCTCTCTCCTCCTGACACTCACCCTTAACATATTTCTAAACACTCCTGAGGTCTCCTCTCAGTCTCCTCCAGGTTGAAGAGACCCAGCTCTCTCAGCCTGTCCTCCTAGGGCAGATGTTCCACTCCTTTAATGATCTTGCTGGCCCTGTGCTGGACTCTTTCCAGCAGCTCCCTATCCTTCTGGAGCTGAGGGGCCCACAACTGGACACAGGATTCCAGGTGAGGCCTCCCCAGGGCAGAGGAGAGGGGAGAAGAACCTCTCTGGCTCTGCTGGCCTTGCTCCTCTTAATGCATCCAAGGATGCCATTGGCCTCTTGGCCACAAGGGCACATTGCTGCCTCATGGGCATCCTCCTAGCCACCAGCACTCCTAGAGCTTTTTCCCCAGGGCTGTTCTCCAACACATCAGTTCCCAGTCTGTACTGATCCATGGGGTTGTTCCTTCCCAGATGCAGTACTTTACATTTACCCTTGTAAAATTTCATCAAGTTTCTGCCTGCCCATGTCTCTAGCCTGTCCAGGTCACTCTGGATGGCAGCACAGCCTGCTGGAGAGCCAGCCATTCC
>VWZO01022554.1:17724-42818 GCA_013396975.1 Bucco capensis | reverse complement strand
GTGATCTTGAGGCTACTTCCAGCTGCTTATAGAATGCCTCATCAGTTTCCTTATCCTGATCAGGTGGCCTATAGTAAACACCCACTACAATATCTCCCGTACCAGACTCCCCCGTAATTTTTACCCACAAGGTTTCCAGTGGCTTATCATTGCCCCTCAAGGAGAGCTCAATACATTCCAAATGCTCTCTCACATAGAGAGCAACTCCACCTCCTCACCCTGCCAGCCTAGCTCTCCTAAACAGGACACAGCCATCCATGTTCCAGTCATGTGAGCTGTCCCACCATGTCTCAGTGATTGCAATGATGTCATGGTCCTGAGATCGCACACAGATCTCCAGTTCATCCTGTTTGTTCCCCATACTGCGTGCATCAGTGTACAGGCATTTGAGCGAGTAACCACTGCTAGAGCTCTGCCTGACCAGCACATACCCTGACGTAACAGCAGAGCTGGCACAACACCCCACGTCACAGGCTTGTTTCCTACAAGCCAGGTTTTCCCCCCTCCCCCCTTCTAATCTAGTTTAAAGCATGGTGAATGAGCCCAGCCAACTCCCCTGATAAAATCCTTCTCCCCCTTTGAAAGAGATGCACCCCATCTGCTGCCAAATATATATAGGGTATATATAGGGTACTATATATACATATAGGGTCTAAGAGAGCTCAGATTGACCTCATTTTTACTAGTAAGTCTGAAAGCCAGTATTTCCCAGGTCCTATGTATGCAGCCAGCCCCTAGGTCTCAGCACACTATGTACTCCCAGTGCCAGGTTCCTGCTGTGGCTGTCCCACAGCCACACATCCCACCATGGCCACAGCACAAGGCATTACCCCAGAATGAATTTCCCAGCACCCCTCAGTGCCAATGTTACTGAGCCAGCAAAGTGCAAAGGTGGAGACTGCAGCATGCCCAGAGAGCTCAGGCTTTAGAGGGATTTTGAGACCAGCTCCAAAAGCTGAGCTCACTGCAGGCTTCTCTGCTGAAAACAGCCCCAAAACCAGCTCACCAAGCATCCTCCAGTTTATCTGACCCAGTTCCTGGAGAAGGCTGTGGGTCCCAGCCTCCACCACAAAGCCAGCTCAGAAATCAGGCACACACAGCAAGGGCAGAAGGGTGGCATCTCCTGCTCAGAGCCCCAGACAGTCCCCCAGACAGTCCCATCTCCCTGGTCCAATCCCCTTTCTGCCAAGCAGGAAGCCAGTTTGATTTTTTTTAGTAAGTAGTCTGTAAACTTGGTTTTCACATTACTAGCATGAGGTTTGCTTCCTGGCAGTAAGACCCCATTTCATTTTCACACTTATTTTCCTGCTGTCACAAACCATTCCCAGGCATGCTGGAGGCAGAATCTTGTCAATTCCTGCACTGCTCTCTGAGTATTTACAAGGACTTCAAGGGACACTGATTTCCAGGAGTCATTACACAGTTGCAATTCTTCACCATAAACACTGGACTGCAGGCCCAGAGAGGTGGTGGGAGCTCCACCCTTGCAGGTGCTCAAAATCTAACCACAGGAGGCCCCGAGTGACCTGGACTAGCTACGAAGCTAGATGTCACCTCCAAGCTGGAGGTCACCTCCAAGCAAGCCGTGCTGGGGCAGGGGCTTAAGTGGCTTCTTCCAGTGTAAGTTCTCCTCTAATTTCTTCAGCCAAGCGTGCATGAGAACTCCCATACAGCACCCCACACACTGCCTACCTAAAGGTGAGGAGATGAAGCTACAGGGGCTACCTTAAAGAGAAGACAAGGCCAGAAGAGATGCACAGGTCTGGCCTCAGGACCCAAATACAGTTCCTGGCCAGTTGTCCTGGTTAGTCTTGGTGTTTACTCTCTCATCTGCTCAGAGTGACATTCAAGACTGAGCAGGGCCTGCCGATCAAAAAAGCTGGTATCAAATTAGGAAGTCTCTTTGCCAAAGACACAACTATGCCTGTCACTGGGGCAAGCATGTTGTAAGCCCCACTCATTTTTAAATTACACTACATCACTTAGACTCACAGCCTTTAAATCAATATCCCACTTCCAAAGGACTGGGTTGCACCACATGCATGTGCCTGGGTAGCTTTCAAGTCACTCTTTGACACAGGGCACCATCCAAACCAACATACTTTGTGTTTTCTGAGTCTGTGTTGTTCGGCTCAGCCACCCACTTACCTTGAAAGAAGCATAAAGTCAATACCTTGTGAAAATCCAGCTTTGATCCTACCTTAGGACCTCTATAGCACTCTACAGGCTATGAAAACCAAACTCAACACTGATGGAAGCACTGGGGCATGAGATTCCTTGCTCATCCCTGACCACTCATTTAATCACTGTGTCCTGGTCTGCAGGCTGCTCACACGCTACTGAATAAAGAAAATCCTTGCTCTACATCACGACATGTATGAAAACACCAAATCCCCTGTGTAATGCTGAGACTTAGTCATTAGATGCACATTTTCTTTGTGAAACACTGGGGATGGGGAAAAACGCAGTCAGGTTCCAGAAATGCCCTTTCCAGTTGAGCCCTCACCTGCTGGACTCTGCATTATAGAGCTGTCCTTCTCCTCACTGGAGAAGCTTCAGTAACTCAGATCAAGACAAACTCCTGAGCATACTGTTCATGGTTGGGTTGGTTTTCCCACTTTAAGTTCAGGAGCAGCTGGGAATCCTTGTGGCCACCAGACCCAGTCCCCCTGACCAGGCTGCAAAGTAGCAGTCTGGGTTTATGCACACAAGCTCAAAGCCTGGCTTAGCTATAGCCTGTCTACCCCAACATGTAGCACCACTCATGCCTGAAGTGAAAAGGAAACCAATCAAGACGTAAAGAATGCCCTCCCTGCCTCCCCTTCATCCACTGCTCCAGAATAAACCCTCCTGATGAGCTGGAAGAAACAAAGCATTGGAACCTCATTAAAGGTGGATTCCCAGGAGAAAGGCATTCCTTGTATCCGCCTGTAATCCAGGATGCTGCCTGCACCCCACCAGCCCATGGCATTCCCTCTTGAACAGAGAAGCTCCTCTTGGCTCTTGCTCAAGGAATTGCTGACGTTTCTTTTGGGCAAAGCGAAGAACAAGGACCATCCACCACTGTCCAGTCTCTGGCTGAATCCAATCCTCCTTGGGACATATGCACTTACCTGAACCCACTGCTCAGACACCGAGAGAGAAGTGAAGGAGATATCATGGCAAGGTTGCTCCTTACCTTATGTACACTTTTGGGATTTTCCAGCCAAGCATAATACATTTCCTCCACGTAGTTTGAACTAGTCCCACTCAAAAAAGGCTCAGCAGCCACTGGTGCACTGTAGCACCTAATCTGTCGAAAAGTCCTGGACGCTGCCAGCCTGTGTTGGGGAATTGTCTTTACAGTCTGTGAGGCCGTCAATGGCCTTAGCTTTGCCACACAAGTCCTTAAGTTAAGCATGTTTGTCCTGTCGTGTCACACAAGTTCCTGTTGGGAGAGAAAGGAAATGTGGGTTAGAAATCACTGCAGGAGAGCGCAGAGCAGAGATCAGCCCCCGTCTGCCCCCATCAGCCCCGAGCCTGAAGAACTGAACTGAGGATCATTTCTTAATTCAGATTCATTCATTCATCCTGTCCTGTGGCCAAGTCCCCAACAGCTGGGAAACACAGTTTTCAATCACAAAACTCAGCACAGCCAGGTCTGCCTCCCCCATCCCTGCCCAGATCTGCCATCTCCACCAATGCAACAGTGGAAAGCAGATTTGCTCAGTGAGGTACCCACCACCGGCCTCAAATGAGCCACTCCACATCAAAGCTACCCCCACCTTTTATATCGGCACCTGTGTACAAAAAAGAACTGTTCAATGGTGAAGTGCAGCCTGGATCAGCAGAACAGGGTATCAGGTTCCCACAGTGCTTCCCTCTTTAGTTCCAACAACATCTACTTCTTTTCCAATACTAAATTCATAAAGTACTCTTCGAATTCTTTTGAGAAAGAAATTGTCTGAAAAGCCTATTTTTGTTTATTTTAAACAGGAAAATCCTCCCTATGAAACTCAGATTCCAGTCAGACACTTTGGCCCCATTTGCAGGGATGTCAAATGAGTTACAAGAAAAGTGCCTTAAAGCATCGTACCCAGAAGGTGCTGCAAAATGTGTTACCAGCTGCATTTTAACACTGAACATCCTGTTTTTCCTTCACGTGGAGCTGATCAAATCTAGCACAGCGCGCTTCTTCCAGGTCTGCGCAAGCTGCAGGACGACAACTTCCATCACACTGATCTAGCATGGAGACTTTTCAATCACTTTCTCTCCTAGTTGGAAGGTCTTGGCTTTGATTTTTGCTGCATGCTGACCAGGCTTTTCTTCTCACCAGTTTGCATTAACACGCACCAGGATGAAACTGGGAAGAAACTATCTACAAGGAAGACCCCTCACAAAGTAGAGGCATAGTGGTGCAAAGCACTTGGAATGTGGGCTGCCAAATGAACCACTTCTCCTTAAAAGCTCAGACCCAAGAAGGCCAACGCAGTTGGAAGACAGAGAGAAGGGCTTTCCCCTACCCAGAGAATCCAAAAAAACAACCTGGAGTTGGCATGGGACCCCTCAAAGGCTCCCCAGCAACACCCACCCTCCAGATCTTGGTAGGACACAACCTTGCATAGACAGGGACATCTGGGGTTAACCACATTCCTCACTACACACATCGACCCACAGGGGAAGCACTGGAGCAAGATCACCTCAAGGGAAGTACTGGCACTTGAAGTCAGCTCTTCTTGGAGCTGCCCTTTCCACCAAGCTCCTCCAGCAAGAGGCAGGACACAAGGCTGGAGGTGACCCAACTGGCCAGTTTCCATATCCCTGACCAGTTTAACAAGCAGCAGCCCAATGTCAAAGCAGCTATCATACATTTACCAAATTAAAATGAAGTTTTGCAGTGGACTGGATAAATAAAACAAACACCTTTGTGACCAGTGTTTCATCAGCTAGGCTTGCTGAACTTAGTTCTGTCTATTTGGCATGGCAGTGGCTATGCTTCCTGCCTCAAAACACAAGATTATGGTCCAAAGAACCCCAAAAAGACGCTATATCACTCTAGTTCAGCCGAAGTGGTTTACAGATTTACCCAAGGGAAAAAGAGAAGACCGCTGCTCTTTTCTACCCTGCTTGCTCACTTCTGCCTGCAGTCACACCAGGACCATGACAGAGAAGCAGCAGTAGGACAGCAAGCATGATAGCACTGGATGTTGTTCTCCCAGCTTACCCTCTTTGGATTTAAGCATGAAAACACAGGCTGATATTTTAGCGAGCCAACTGAGCCAGGTATCAGCACACAGACACAGACACCCACATGGGCTGGGAAAGGAGCTTTCGGACCAAAGCCTCAGTGGACTCTTCCAGCTTTGGTGTCCAGTTTCAGCGCTGCCACTGAGCAGAGCTCCAGTGATCTCTCTGGAAAACAGGGTGGGGTTAATGCCAGGGTTTTACCCAGGTGGTCTCCAAGGGCCTCTTGCAGAAAGGGTTGGCTTCTCGAAGGCATGCAAGCCTGTGCTGCAGACCAGGGTGAGCTTGGAGCATAGATGTTTCAGAAATGAATCAAGACAATCAGGAGCAAGGATGCAGAGAACAGAGTCCAAGATAACCGATACAGGGGTCACATGTGAATACAAAGTTCATGCCCAGGGTGACAGCTGAGGAGTGGTTAAGGAGAGGACACCTAGGCGTGATGGCCAGGCCCTCACAGCCCAAACTACATGAGAGGTCACACAGTGTGACTATTCCCAACAGATTAATAGCTAGGATGGGCAAGAGCACACAGCTAAAGCAGATTAAGGGACTATATTTCACCTCTGGCAGCCAGTATCCGTGACACCTATCCGGGCAGTTAGTTGGGAATTAAGACTTATTTAGAGTTTTAAAATCATAACAAATTCAGCGCTAATAGAGCGGCGGGGCCGGGGCCGCCCAAAGGCCGCAGGCTCCCGGCCCGCCTGCTCCACCACCAGGCGAGGGCCACGGACCTGCAGGCGCCGACCCTCTCCGGCTGCTGTCCCCCACCCAACCACACCCCGGGGCCCCGCCTGCGCCCTCCGAGGCCGCCCCGGGAGGCCCTAGCAGACCAGAGCAGAGGATCCACCAGCTGGTCTGAGAGGAGAGGAAGAGGGCACCCCAGGGCGCGGCCCCGCTGCCGGACGGGGCATGGGAGGGGTCTGGGGGAGGAGGGGTCCACGGACGGGCAGGCGCGGGAAGGAACCGCGTGATNTCGCCCCGCCGCCCGGCCCGACCGCAGTACTCACTAGCACGTCCGTCGCCTCGCTCGTGTCCCCGGCTCTGACAGCGGCCCCCAACCGCCAGCTGCCGCCCCGCACTGCCCTGCCCCGCCCCGAGCGCGGTGTCACCGCGTAGCCACACCCCGCCGCCTTCCGCCACGCCCCTCAGGCCCGCCTCAAGGCGCCTGCGCCGCCGACTCCGCGCCTCCGTGCGGGGGCGGGGTTAGGCGGTGGGGCATGGATTGGGCGGCAGGCCTTGGGGACCCCTACGAAGGCCTGAGGACCCCGGGTACACCACAGCCTGGAGACTTCTGTCATAACCTGTGGAGACCCACCGCGGTCTGGGGACCCTCAGCACAGTCTGAGGACCCCACCATGGCCTGAGGAATCCTGATATGGCCTGGGGATCGCCACAATCTGGAGAGCTCTGCCATAGCCTATGGACTCCCACTACGACTTAGGGACCATGCCACGGCATGGAGACCCTCACAAAGGCCTGACAACCCTCACCACAGCCTTGGGAGCTCCACCGTGGCATGGGGTCCGCTGCTATGGCCTCAGGACCTCCACCATGGTCTGAGCAACTCTACTATGCCTAGGGTCTTCCACCATAGCCTGGGGACCCCTTGGCATGGGAAAACCCATGGCCTGGAGGACCTCAGGACTTTGGAAGTAGCCTGGCATGGGTAACAGCTAGCAGACCTTGCCTCTGTGTGGAGGACAGGCAGAGTTGTCGGTGGGCACAAAAAGAATTGGCTGATGGAGTCACCAAGCCACTCTCAATAATATTTGAGAAGTCCTGGCAGTCAGGTGAAGTCCCTAGAGACTGGAAGAAGGGTCATGGTACACCCATTTTCAAAAATGGTGGAAAGGAAGACCCTGGGAACAATTGACCTGTTAGCCTCACCTCTCTGCCTGGGAAAATCATGGAGCAGATTCTCCTAGAAGGTCTGATAAGGCACATAGAGGATAATAGGGAGGTGACCAGAGACAGTCAGCATGGCTTCACTAGGGGCAGATCCTGTCTGACAAACCTAGTGGCTTTCTACAATACTGTGACTACCTCAGTGGACAAGGGACAACCTGTGGATGTGATCTCTCTGGACTTCTGCAAGGCCTTTGACACAGTCCCCACAACATTCTACTGGCCAAGTTAGAGAGCTATGGATCTGATGGGTGGACTGTTCAATGGATAAGGAACTGGCTGGCTGGTCACATCCNACAGAAAGGACATGGATCTGATGGAGCAGGTGCAGAGGAGGCCACGAGAATGCTCAGGGGCTGGAACACCTCTGCTATGAGGACAGGCTGAGGGAGCTGGGATTGTTCAGCCTGGAGAAGAGAAGGCTTCAGGGGGACCTACTAGTGACTTTCCAGTACCTGAAAGGAACTTACAAGAAGGCTGGAGAGGGCCTGTTTGCAAAGGTCTGGAGTGAAAGGACAAGGGGCAATGGTTTTAAATTGGAGAAGAGTAGGTTTAAACTGGATATTAGAATGAAGCTCCTCACCAAGAGGGTGGTGGAACACTGGAACAGGTTGCCCAGGGAGGTGGTTGAGGCCCCATCCCTGGAGGCATTCAAGGTGAGGCTTGCCAGGGCTCTGAGGAACCTGATCTAGTTGGGGCTGTCCCTGCCCACTGCAGGGGGGTTGGACTAGATGAGCTCCAGAGGTCCCTTCCAACCCAAACCATTCTAGGATTCTATGATCTGGGGAGTTTTGGGGTTGCTGGTAATTTCCTGCTGGGTGAGTCATGACCACAGTAGCCCTGAACCAAGTAGCATGGCATGGGGCTGGCATGGGCCAGGCCAGCAGTTTCAGGAAGTGAAACAGGTACTAGGAAAACACCCCAAGAGCCCACAACCATGCAAGCTTGGCCACGCATGTCCCTGGCCTGTCCAGCATGGCGTAACTGCCAGCAGCCCAGATGGGGGTGTGGTGCCAGTTATGGGCTGCTGTGGGATACCGACAAGGAGTGTCCCCAAAAGTGTGGCATCCCCAAAGGCTGTGTTCCCAGGACAGTGAGGGTGGACACAAGGGACAGAGGAGAAAGCAGAGTTCTGTGCTCTCTGATATGGGGGCAGTGGGGACAGGAGGGCTGTTGCAAGGGGCCCTGCTGGCCACAGGGCCAGGCAGCACAGGAGGAAGCCATGGGGAAATGGCAGAGTGGCAGCGCTTGCGCCACCAGCCACTTCTAGGACAGCTGTGGTGCCCAGCCCTGACAAGGGTGGCTGTCATGGCCTCAGTGCTATGGGGCTAGGGCTGGGGCAGTCCCTGCTGGGGCAGTCCAGCCACTAAGAGCCAGCCCCACACCCTGACCCCAGACATCACCCCTGCTCTCTGTCCCATACACAAACACCAAAACATTGCCCCTGTTCTGCCCCATGCTCAGCACCACAGTGGTACTTGGGGGCAGCCAGCCCCCAAGCTTTCCCAGTCTTGCCAGAGGAACTAGTCAAACTCAGGCATTGCAAAAGGTGGAAATTCCGCTCTGACGGCACTTCCTTCCAGAGGCCCTTGAAAACCTGCCACAACTGACACCAGGCTCTGAGAGCATCCAAGCAACCCTGGGGGCAGGAGAGGCAGGAGCAAGCAGCAAAGTGCCACAGCACTCAACAGGTACCAGCAAGTCTCTGCCCAGGTTTCTGCAGTCAGTGGTGGAGATGGCATTCGTCCCTGATCTGGATGTGCTGGAGAGCAGCAGGTAAGTCTGGCTGTGCCGCAGGGGACACTATGCTGCCCTGGTGCTGTGGTGGCCCTGGCTTCACCTTCTCCCTTTCACTTTCAGCATGAATGAGGAGACGTTTTATGGCCCTGACTGTCTCTGCCTGCAGAAGGTAACACTGGGGTGGTTGGGAACACCAAGATCCTCATAATAGGGAAGCCAGGCTCTCACCTCACATCTGCTTTTATGCCCAGAAACCTTGTTTGGAATTGGAGACGACATCACGAGGGGTGAGCATCCAGGTGACAGTGACCAAGGGACACTCTACCAAGACCTTTCGCCAGGCCGCCATCCTTGTGGCAGCCATGACCAAGCTCCTGAAGCAGCCGGCACACAAGGACTTTGCTGACAGTGACCTTGGGGACTTCCTGGATGATATATTTGGTATGAGAGGGGTGCTGTCATGGGTGTCGCCCCAGCTGGATGTCACAATAAATCAACCTGCATTCCCTTCACATGGGAAACTAGGCTGTAATGCCACACCGGGGAATGTTCTTGAACCCGGGAACATCAGAATCATCCTGACCATCTCCCTCTCCACAGAGCCTGTCTCCTTCCAGGCGATCAACGGCAGCTACACCGGAGCGCCTGTCTACCGCTACACTCGCTCCCAGTCCTTCGACATCCTTGACATCGACCACAAGTGCTTCGTGCTGGAGTCACCTACCCAGCTGGTGGCCCTACACCTGCAGGGACCGTCTGCCAAGCAGAAAGGTAAGGGAATACAGTCCCTACCCAATGTTCCCATGCCCAACCCCAGGACCACCTGGGAGCCATCTCACAGCCTCCCAACACAATGTCCCCATCCCCAACCCCAGGACTACCTGGGAGCCATCCCACAGCCCCAAGACCACCCATTAAACCTATTCCTTCTCTCTGCAGTGAAGCTCAGCATTGCTCTGTACCGTCCCCGGTCATCACAGGGTGGCCCAGTGACTGGGCAGGTGCCAGTGGCACTGGGTATCAAGGGTTACCAACTCTACATGTCATGCGTGATGAGTGGCACCAAGCCCACACTGCAGCTAGAGGTGAGTAGGAGTCCCAGTGGCTCCATCTCCTGTGTGGCCAAGGGTTTCTTCCTACCCTGAAGCCTATTTCCCCTACTTTGTTGTAGGAAGCTGACATCAGGAGGGACATTGACAGCATGGAGCTGACACGCTTCATTTTCTACCGCCTGGACAGTCCAGCCGAGAAGACCACCCGCTTTGAGTCAGCTGCCTTCCCTGGCTGGTTCATCTGCACCTCTCTGCAGACCCGTCAACCTGTCAGCATCACTGATCAGCCCGACCAGGTTAACATTGCCACCTACAAGCTGAGCGGGCGCTGAGGAGCCCCCACACCTAACCCAACCGGCAGTCACCGGTTTTCAGGTCGTATGTACCAAGTACAAACCCCACAGCCAGGACTGTTGTCCTTTACATCTATTTCAGGTGAAATAGCAGCTCTGGGCCCCATGGGCCCAAGTCACCCCAGTTTCTACTTATTTATTATGTTTGCCAGTGCTTTTATGCTTATTTATTTTGTCCATCCCATGCTTTTAACTTCTGCTCATTTTATTGGAAATATCATGGTTTTGTTATTGGGAACGGGATATTTGTTGGTGCTGGAGGTGGAAATAAAAGATTTCCCAAGACAGCGTTGCTCAGGTCATTGCGCTCATGAGGGTTGAACAGTGCAGGAGTGGTTTGTGAGTGGGACAATCCTGCGGTTCTGGCTGCTTTTGGAGGATCTCCAGGGCTGGGCACAGAGCTCAAATGGTGAGGTGTGAACCCATAGCCCTGGTACCAGACCACACACCCAAGAGACTATCCCAGAGCTGGGCACCAGCCTGACCCATGCCCACTCCACAGCCAGGGGTCACCCACAGCCCCTGACAGCCACCAAGGGTTGCTACCTCTGCCCCAGCCACTGCCATCAACTGCCACTAAGGTATGGCATCATGGGCAACAACATGGCATGACATTTCAAGTATGTTGGAAGCAGAACAAAGTCTAGAGGTAGTGTGGGCCCTTTGAGGAATGAAATGGGTGCGCTGGTGACTGAGGATACAGAGAAGGTGGAATTACTCAATGCCGCCTTCGCCTCAGTCTTTACTGCTAACACCAACTAGCAGCAGTCCCAGTACTTTAAAACTATGGAGGAAGATGGGAGGAAGGTAGTTTTTACCTCAGTTGATGAGGTTTGGGTCAGAGATCAGTTGAGTAAACTGGACATCCGCAAGTCCATGGGTNCATGAGCCAGCAATGTGCCCTTGTGGCCAAGAGGGCCAATGGCATCTTAGGATGCATTAAGAGGAGCATGGCCAGCAGAGCCAGAGAGGTTCTTCTCCCCTCTCCTCTGCCCTAGTCAGGCCCCACCTGGAATACTGTGCTCAATTCTGGGCCCCCCAGCTCCAGAAGGATAGGGAGCTGCTGGAAAGAGTCCAGCACAGGGCCACCAAGATCATTAAAGGAGTGGAACATCTGCCCTATGAAGACAGACTGAGAGACCTGGGTCTCTTCAGCCTGGAGAAGAGGAGACTGAGAGGGGACCTCATTAATGCTTATAAATGTTAAGGGTGAGTGTCAGGAGGAGGGGGCCAGGCTCTTCTCAATGTCATCCAGTGTTAGGACAAGAGGGAATGGGAGCAAGCTGGACCACAGGAGGTTTAGTATTAACATGAGGAGGAACTTCTTTACAGTAAGGGTGACGGAGCACTAGAACAGGCTGCCCAGGAGGCTGTGGAGTCTCCTTCTCTGGAGATATTCAAGAGCTGCCTGGATGCACTCCTGTGTGACCTCACCTAGGTGATCCTGCTCTGGCAGGGGGTTGGACTAGATGATCTTTCTAGGTCCCTTCCAACCCCTGACATACTGTGATACATTGTGCCGTGTGGCATGGCATCACATAGCAGGGCATCATGTGATGTGGTCTGGTGTAGTGTGGCACAGTGTGGCATTGCACTGCATAGCTTGGTGTGGCCCGGCCATGACATGGCACAAGCATGGTGTGGTGTGGCTTGCTATGACATGGCCTGATTTGGCATGGCCTGCTGTGGCAGTCCATCACATAGCGGGCTGTGATGTGACATGACACAGCACAGTGCAGTGCGGTCTGGCACAGCATGTCGTGCCATGATGTTTTACATCGTGGCGAGGCATAGGAAAGCAGGGCAGGCAGGGCTTGACACGGCAAGACCTGCCAGGCAATGCTACCCCATGTCATGCAACGGCCATACCGGAGGAGGCACCGTGGCACCGCCACCGCACGTCCCGCGCCCCAGGGCCTCCCGCAGGGCGTGCCGCTGCTGGAGCGCAGGCGTCGTTGCCCCCCGCCCGCCTGCAGCCAATCCCGACTCTCCTCACCCTCTTTCAAACCGCCGGGCCGTTGGAAGGAGGTGCTTGGCGGCGGGCGCGGCGCAGCGGTTGGCGGGTAGGTCGTTGGCTGCGCTGAGGCGAGCCGCCAGCGGCCAGCGATGGATCGGGCAGGGCCGGCGAAGCGGGGTGAGGGTCAGGGGATTGGAGTGGGATCGGGGGTCCGGGCGGGGTGCTAAGGGGGGCGGGCGCTGCAGAGCCCCCGCGAGAAGGGGGAGAGTGGAGAGTTGGGAGCCTGGTGGAAGCAAAGGCTGGTGTAGGTTGAAGGGGGCTTCGGGGAGGGGACGGACTGTGAGTGATCGGAGAATCTTGTGGGGCAGGGACAAGGGAGGCTCTGTGGGGTAGGGGTGTGGGGACACCCCGCTGATTGCGATCCGTACGGATCCTTGGTGATAGGAAGGATCGCGAGTCCCTTTTGGGACCTGGAGGGTCGGGGGGCCGCTGGACTGAAGGTGATCCCACATAGGCTTGGGTGGCCTTGTGGGTGAGTGGCCCTGGCTTGTTGGCGGATGTGGAGGGGCAGGGACGGACTGGGTGGCTGCTAAGGCTTAGGGAGGTCCCCAGGGTGGTTCAGGGGGTTGAGGGTGTTGTGCATGGGCATACCCACAAAATGTGTGCGTTGGTGTTGTTCGAGAGGGGCCTGGGGTGTGTCTTGGGATGCTGTGGGTGCCATACTACTCTTCTTTGTGTTATCATTGGGGTGCAGCATCGAGGGAAAGGGGTGGCTTGAGGGGGGCAGAGGCTTGGCTAGGGTACACACAGGTGCTCTCAGAACCCTGGACATGGGGGCTGTAAGTTGAGGGTGGGACAGCTTTAGGTGCAGGGGCAAGGCCCTGGGGATGGGGTGATACTGGACTCAGCCAAACTAGGGGTGTCAGAGGTATCACTTGCCCCCCTGTTGAGAACTCCTCACTTTTCCCACCTGCCTGTGTTAGCAGAGGGCTTGGCCACAGTGGGGAGCAGGTTTATGGAACACGTAGCTGAAGCAGCAACAGCTGCATCTCCCCTTTCTTTCTGCCAGTTAATTTAATCCACACACAACTGAGGTTTTGAGCAGCATCATGTTGTGAGCATCAGACATCTGGTCTTTATGTGCTGGTGAGCCTCTGGGCAATATTCACATGCATATAAACGCTTTGGGAACAGCATTGCTAGGTTTGGATGGGGAGCTCAGGACAACTATGGTAGTGCTGTGATTGTAAAAGCAATCCAGATACTGAGGTTGTGGTGCATGCACTGCATCTTCCTACAATGTCTTTGCAGAACAACAGAGAGGACAGCTCCATGAATACCTGGCAGGCAAAGAAAAGCTGAAATGCCAGAGTGCAAAGTAAGTCAGGAGGATACTGGGGTGGACTAGATGATCCCTTCTGACCCAAATCACTCAGTGATTCTCTAAGACATAGCTGACCCTTCCCTCTCAGGAGTGATTCAGTCACATGCAGAGAATCACCTGCAAGTGCCCCACAACACCCCAGCAGCATTCTGTGGAGTTACTGGCAAAGGGATGGTTTGAGTGTTGATGTTTTCTGCTGATTGATATTGTCTCTCTGGGTGTTTTCTGAGTCTCTGTGAGCTCATCTCAGCTCTTGGGCTGGGCGAACAGGCCGTTCTTGCCAACAGCTCAGCTTTGTAACTGGGCCTTGAAGAAAGGGTGATTCAAGTCCCACTGCTGCTTTTTAAGGGCAGCTTTCAGTGACTTTCTGGGATAGATTAATATTAGGAAGGGGCATTTTCAGGAAATAAATATAACAATCTGTCAAATGAGTTACTGGCTCTGGAAGCGCTTCACTGCCCTGCTCGTGCCTCTGGAGCTGGGTTGCATGCAGATATGCTGCTGTGAGCACAGAAGCTGCTTACAGGCTATGGGTAGGGAGGCACCTTTCTCAGAGCTTTTAATTGAACTGCTGATGTGCTTGGCAAATTCAAATACTTGAAAGACTCCCCCTTGCAGTGAGTATTTCTCATGATGTTGTAGTGCAAAGGAAGCCATAAAACTTCTCTCTGGGGAGAAGATAAAGGGAAGCAGGATCAGAGACCAGAAAGAGCAAACCAGTCCCTTGAAAACACCACTAATATAGTAGAAATGAGGACAGAAGATTCATGATCTTTCTTTATGGCATTGTACACTGCTTGTGTAGAATAGAGGACAATGCCCTAACTCTCCAGGCTCTTTCATTGCAGAAAAATATCTGCACAGATATTAATCTTCCCTAAAGGCTGAGCTGCTCTGGAGCAGGGGAGTGAGAGAACCCTGCAGCTGGTTGCTGTCAGAGGGCTCAGCAATTCTGGAAGGAGGAGGAGGAGAGTATATGGGGAGCTGACAGCCAGGGCTGCTGCCCCCAACCAGTGCCTGGGCAGCTGAGGGGATTGTGAATCAGCCATGGTGGCACTGTGGCTTGTAGTGGCAGGGTAAGCCTGGCTGATGCACTTTGAGACACTGCTGTGACCTGCAGCATGGCAGCAGCTGACTCAGATGCACCTTGGCTGTCTGCAGGCAAGCTGGGCCAGGGGCAGCAGTGTGGGGAACCCCCAAACCCATTGTTTGCAGGAACTGTTTTGGTTACTTTTGTTGTCAGCAAAAGCTGTAAGTTTTGTGACAAACTTGGATGTCAATGTTTTGTGTTGCTTTTTGGTTGCCACGCAAAAGAAAAAGAATTATTACATGGTACTTCCCTGACAACTTTTTGATTCCAAAAGCTTCTTGTAAGTTCCTGTGAATGGGACACCTAGCAGTGTTCTAGATATTTAACCTCTTCTGCAACAGCTGTTAAATAACCTTATACATTCCTACAGACTCATTTTAAAGGACCGGATGAATCGCCTGAATCCACCTGTAGGACCAGTTTCTAAACTAGACCATGTAAGTAGAAACCTTTGGAGTCTAGCTTTGTATTTTGCACTTGAAGAAAGTCTGGGATGAACAGGGCACCCAAATCAGTCTGAGTTCCTGACACCAAATGGGATCTAAATGGCTTTGTAAGTTGGCAATAATAGCTAAATTATTGTTTAATAATAATAGCTGGCAATAAGTCCACTAATTATTTTTCAGAAAAACTTAGAATGGGAGACTTATCCTCTGCCCCTGTGCTGGTGGGTGTTGTGGTGTTGTTCTGTTAACAGCTGCTTTGTCACCACAGGCCTTTGTGTGACATCCACTGGGCTAGCAGGGCTGGGGCAGGAGCGAGTTGTTGGGGTCTGACCATGCTGAGCTCTCCTTAGGGCTGAGGTTCATTTTGTCTCTGCAGGTTGACAGGAACAAGAAAGATGTTCTCAGAAGTGTGACAAAGGGTGCTCCGAGGGATGGCAAGCTTGGTGGCAAATCCACAGAGCACACTGGCCATGCTGCTCAGCAGAAGTCTTCAGCTGTATCCCAGAGATCAGCAGTACTGTATCCAGAGCAGCCAAGGAATAGCATGAAGCTTTGTGTGGGGCCAAGCATGAGGCGCTCTACGCAGCCCAGAGGGAGGCTCCCAACTTCAACTTCTGGTCACCTAAGTCCAGAAAGGAACAAGAAGCCAGCACAGGAGACTGTCAAGGCTTCAGTGCCTCAGACTGGAGGTGACCACCCCCACCACGGGGCACCTAGCTCCCCAAACAAGGGTCTGCAAGACAGGTTGGTCTACAACAAAGAAAATGTCCAAGCACAAGCCTCTACACACCCTGTGCTGAACAGAGGTTTTCAGTCCAATGGAAACAGTCATGAGAACAAGGGAGACCTGACTCATAGGCAAAGCTCAGCCACAGTGTCAAGAACTGTCACGGGTCCAAAGGACAGAACTAATAGCCACCAGGCTATGGAAGAGCTGATTCAGGACAAGTTCAAGAAAGTCCTGCCAGGCTCGAAGAGTGTCTCTCAAAAACCAAATGCTAAAACTCAGCCTTTGCAGCCCCCTCGGTTACTTACTGCTTCTGCTAACCTGCTACATAAAAAACCAGGGACAAACCAGGAGAAAACTAGTACAGCAAAGCCACCCATTGGAAAGCCACCTCGCATACCTCCAGTGGAAAGTGTTAAGCACCGCAGTAGACCCCCACAAATGAAAAGATCTCCCACAAAGCCTCTGGCCTATAGCAGGCCCCAGGGGACCACAAGTCTGATATCCAGCCTGAAAGCAGGTGGCACTGTGCAATGGCAGAGGCCCAAGACTAAAGGAGAGGCAGATAGGAAGGAGATGAAGGTGGCGCCTCCTGGAAGCACAGCAGGTTCCCGAGTGACAGTCCCCCAAAACCAGCTTCACAGTACACATAGCTCCAAAACTCACGCAATTGAGAGCAAAATGAGGAGTAGGAGCAATAGAATTAAACCAGAGCTGCCAAAGGCAAGTGGAATGTTCCCTAGGCGTGTTCCGAAGACCCCGTCAGCTGCAGATCGGAAGTAAGTAGCAGCTTTGACCAACTCAACCCTCACCTCTAGAGGACAGCAGAGACTAAAGTGTTTAACTCGGTCAGCCAGCATTGATATGCTAGAAACAGGGTCCGAAGTCCTGTTATCAGTGAATGGCTGTTTGGAGGTTGATGACCCAGAGAAGAGGAGGGTGGGGGTGAGATTTGGTGGTACCCTGGGTTCCTCTGCCACCAATTCAGCAAGCAGGAGGAGTGAATGCCTAGATGCACTTTTAGGATAGATGTACCAGTTTTTCCTGAGCAGCTGAAGCTGCCTAGAGGGAGATTCCAAGGAAGAACAGTGGTCTAGCAAGTGCTGGCCATCTGCTGGGGTGGTAACAGTGATCCCATGTTCCTTTGACAGGAAACAGCTAGAGGAGTGGTTGGCATCCAAAGGCAAGACATACAAGCGGCCACCTATGATGCTGCTACAGAAAAATCCAGTGAAGCTGTCCTGGAGAAATGTCAAGGAGAAAGAGCAGCAAGAGAAACCAGAGCAGCTCTCCCTGGGGAAGATCGACAACATATTAACTGAGTGCCTGAAGCTTGCTGAGGAGGTAGGAATGGGAAAGGAGCTACTTGAACAGGCTTCTCTTCTGGAGCATCCCAGGAGATGATGGCCACATCAGCTGCAGGAGTTTGGAGCAAGCATTCTTCCTCACTTGACTGCAGTTGCCAGAAGGAATATCATGCGTAGGAAAAGTAAAAGTCCTCACAGGGTTACAGAAGGGCCAGAGGCATGCAGCAAGATGCACTCATGGGAAAAATTAGCATTACCTGGTCATGGGGCTTATGTGTGTCATTGCTGGTGTTCTGGTACCTGTCAGTGCAGTCTGCAGCAGGAATTTCTGCCGCAGCAGCCCAGGCTGATTGAGCCAGCCTGGGGTGTGTACTTGGTGGATCTCACAGCTGCTGTGAAGGATCACTTCTGGAAATGCTGACTGCTAGCCCTACTCCAGGGTTTAGTGGCAACTGTTAGAGCCAGTACTGAAAAGTCTGTCCCTCAACATCCCTCTCAAATACTAGACTTCTTTTACCAAGGGGAAAATAGAGGCAGGAAAGCTATTATCTGTCCACAGACATGTAGGAGACTTGCAAAAAGATTCTTACAGACCTTCCTTTTCTCAGACAGAGCTGGAGGAGCAGTTTTGTACCAACAGCTCCCCCAGTGCACACCTCTGGCCCTTGCAATTGACACATTTCTCTGGTACTTGTCCTTCTTGTAGGGTGTCCAGGCAGAGAAGCTCTTGGCAATGCTGTCTTGTGTGCCCCAGGCAGAGAAATATGCCAAATTCTGGATCTGCAAGGTGAAAATGCTGGCTCAGAGTGGCTCTTTTGATGTGACCGAGCTGTACAACGCAGCCATCTGTGCCGGTGCCACGGTGAGTGAGGCACACTTTTCTTTGGGAGCTCCTTTGGTAGTTCCCTGCCTTTGCACCAGCAGATTTCCTCAAGATGCAGGAGTCGGATTTTGGAATGAGTTTATCAGTACTAATCATGGCTGAAAAAGCCCTTTAGAACTGCCAGTCCCATTTTGTCCCATAGAAACACCTTTGGCTTTAATCAGGTAGGCAGGCAGGGCCACACGATGTCAGGACCAGGAGAGGATGGGGAGGACACGCACCCTGTGGCGTGTCAGAGCTTTAGCTGGCAGCAGTGGGATGACAGGGCTGTGCCAGCCTCTGCAGTCTAACCACAGCATCTGGTGAGATTTACCCATAGGGTGGACACCTGCCCAGTTATGCCTCTGCTGACAGATCTCACTTGGAGAAGGGAAATTCTGCTTTTTGCTGCTGTCTTCAGCATGGGGTCTTGTGAACAGTCTGGAGTTACAACTGAACAGGAGAAAAGGTTTTTGCTGCATCACAAGTCAGGCATGCCTTGACTCACTTTCTACTTTTCCTGCAGCCACTTGAGGAGCTCAGAGAAGTTATCCTTGATATTTTGAAGGCTGCAGACCAAACATCAGAAGGTAACATGCATGTGAGGGCCAGCTGGAGGATGGGCAGGCTGGGGTTCTCTGTTGCTGCAGGCTGGGAAGCAGCATGGTTCCTGTTGTCTTTGATGGAAGACTGTGTTGTGGAAGTCTGGAATCCTCTGCCAGGGCTGAGCACAGTCCCAGCCCGGCAAGGTCCTGGTATCAAGGTGTTCTCACCCATGTCCATTGTGCCATGGTATTATAATCCCTCCCTAGCTGCCTCTGTCTGTCCTCTCTACAACCACACTGCCCTCTTCCTCTCCTGTCAGGGGAAAAGGCTGAGCTGCCTGTTCCTTGGAATCCTACAACACCTTGCCCTAGTGAAAAGCAGCATGGGGCAGCGACTCCCTGCCTGACCAGGAGGCTCCTGACCAGCCTGCCTGTGTCGATCAAGCTACAAGTTACATCTGCATCCAGGTAAGGCTGAGCTGCCTGCTCCTGGCAGCAAGCACCCTCTGCACCTGCACACCTCTGCAGGATTTACCCAAAGGCTCTTGTCCTCTCTGCAGAGGAAAGGAGGTGCCAGAAGGCCAGGAGATTAAATTCCTGACGCCAGTGCGACGCTCGCTGCGGGTAGAGCAGGCTGGAAGGCGCTACCCAGAGATGCTGAAGGATCATGACCCTGTGGTGTCATCCCTCAGTGAAATCCTGGATGCGGAGGCAGACACACAGTTCTTCTTCCGGAAAAATGAGGCTTTGCCAGAGGTGGTAGAACTGGAGGGTGTGAGTTCATATCTCCCAGAGTGCTGCTGAGATGTTCCTGGAACAGTGTAGGCTGCGTGCTCCCCATGTTGCCTTGCATGCACTCCACTGACTTCCCATGTTACCTCTTAGATGTAAATATGTAGGAGTGGCACCATAATAAGCTTGTTTTGAATGTATAAGCACTGTTTTAAATACATAAATCTTTCAGTAGAGTCTGCAGTGTAGCCTAGTGAGTAGTGTGCAAGAGACATGGGCGGTATCCCTTGGGACTGACCTTGGCATGCTCCAGTTTTCCTGCTATAGCATGGTGTCAGTCAGACTCCAATGCTCCAGGCACATTCTGTGTAAGCAGTGTTGAGGGATTTGCTCCAGGGGCGTTGCACCCTACCTGGACAGCATCTGGAAGGTCCTTGCTCAGAGGCAACCCCCACACCCAATGTCTTGAATCATGTGTGACACCACCAGCTGTGCCAGGCTGGTGAGGGGCTGGTGGGGCTGGGGTACCTGCAGGACCACAGCACCTTCTGCACAGGCCCCAAGGAGGCTAAGGTGGCACAGCACAGGGTGCAGGGCACCCTGGGGTGCACCAGGCCAGGCTCCTAGAGGCCTGGGGGTCTGGGACAGGATCTCAAGCCTTGTTAGTGTGGTCATGGCCCCTTTGGCAGCCTCCTCCAACTCCCAAGGGCTGGCCTTGCATCCAGAGCAAGCAGTAGCACAAGGTAGCTAGTGCCAGGCAGGCTGCTGGGGCTGGCATGGTTTGCCTGCAGTGAGTAAAGCAGTACAGCTGCTATGAGGGGTCACCCTTCTGTCCCCAGCAAGCAGTGGTCCTGTCCTCATTTCGCCCTTTCGCCTCCTTCCAACACAGCCACCACTAGCATTGGTTCAGCATCTTTGTTGAGAAATGTGGATGCTTAAAGAAGTCTTGGAGCAGTATCTGGTGGTCCTGATACCCTCCTTCAGGGTGCAGGATAGTGCTGATAGAGGGGAAGGAGGGGAGTTCCCTGGAAATTGCCCTGGAAAGGCTCCAGGGCTAAGCAGTTTTCCTTTTAAATAGCCAATTTTATGTCTCTGAGGTGCCAGGAATTTTGAGTATTGTTTATAAATAGAAAAGGGTAGAAGACAGAAGAGAGTCATAGCAAGTGAAAGGGATTCTCAGGGAGCAGCAGTCTCCTCCAGAGACCTCCTGTGCCTGAGCAACATCTACCCACCTCTGCCCAGAGCCAAGCCCCAGCACTGCAGTATCCAGGGTCAGGCACACAAGCTGGAGGAGCAGGAGCTGCTGGGACCACTGACTGTTTCAGTGATGGCTGGAGTAGCATCCCTGACAGCTCTCTCTGGTGCTGGGCACCCCCAGCCTAGCATCAAGCTAGTTGGGGGCCCCTAAGTGGGAGGGAGGGAGGGAGGGAGAGGGTTCCAGGCAGCCTAGTGGCTTGGGGTAATCCTTCTAGCTCCTTGCAGTTGGGAGAGGAGCATCCCAGCACAGGGAGAGGTGGGCCATGGGCCATGGCTGTCAGCAATCCTGTGGCTACTGGAGGTGGTGGGTGACCATGGGTGGCTTTGGTCTGACAGTGTAAATGGTCTGGGGCCACCAAATGCCCTCCCCAGAGGCTGGCACCTGCCAGCTCAGCAGCCATCAGTGCTGGAGTGAGCTCAGGCTTCTCCATCCTCCTCCTCCGCCCCGGTGGAATCCTGAGCATCCCCAGTGACCTGAGACAGAGGTAAAGGGGCTCAGTGGGCACAGGACCTCACCACCATCAGGGGGCTGGTGCCAGGACTCCTATGCCTATAGCCACCAGGTGCTTCTGTCCTCTGTCACACACCTGCTGGCCAGGGTGGCCATGCTGGGCCAGCCAGGGTGCCAAGGCTGTGCCCACCTCCCCAGTGTCCAGGCGGCCATGCTCCACTGTTGACTCATGTGCCATCTGGCAGAGAGAAGGCTCACAGATAGGGGCCAGCACTGGCCAACCGAGGGGTCAGATGCCCACTGAACACCTCCATGAGCCCCATGGAGGGAAACAGGCACAGCAGGTGAGGGGGTAGGGGGCCAGGAGCTGTGTACCAGGACAGGGGATGCCCGGAAGAGGTAGCTGAAGGGATAGTAGAGAAAGTTGATGAAGGAGGCAGCATAGAGGTCTGCATAGCGCATCAGCTGGTTGGCAAATAGGGTCTGGCGTGAGCCGCAGCGGAACAGGCTACCCATCTTCCCATAACACATATCCATCTCGTGTGTGACTTTCTGTGGGCACAGTGAGATGGTCAAGGCACCCAACATCCCCTCAGGGTGCCTCCCCCTATGAGCGAGATATGTGCGTGGGGTTGAGCTGTGTGCATGCTGAGAAGCTGTCCTGGGCATCACCTGGATCAGACGCTTGATGGAGCTGATGTCTGGGCGCTCACTGCTGCCACTGTCCAAGTGCCTGAAGTGGGAGAAACCCAGCTGGGGGCTTGCCTGGAGGGTCTCCCACAGATGCCTGGACCCCCTGCCCACCCTGTGCCCACTCACTGATACAGCTCTGCCAGGAAGAGGTCCAGACTCCGCAACTCCTCAAACAGCTCTGCAAGGGCAATGGGGCCAGTTCAGTAAGAGCAATGCCCCATACTGCCCTGCACAACCAACACAGGGTATCAGGGTGTGTCCTGCACAGGTTGGTTATGCCATCAAGATGGGTAGGTGGTTCCAGACCACCTCCTCCAGCTGGGCTTGGCCATGTCCCTTGCCAGGTGCTGCTCACCACTCTTCTCTGTCCAGACTTGCAGCTCACGGGCCAGTTCGGGCACCACCAGGAAGGTGCGCCAGCCCTGCTGCTTCTTGGACTTGAGGATGTCCCCAAAGATGTGGTCCCCCATGTAGAGAATGTCTTTGCCCTTCACACCCAGCAGGTCACACACTACATCCGAGGAGCCTGCAACAGCCAGATGTCAGGGCAACGGTGCAGGCACATGCCCCATGCTGCCCGCAGAGCCCAGCCAGGTGCTCACCACCAGAGTAGACTGCACAGTGCTGGAGCGGGCCGGTGTACGTCCCTATGCGCAGCTTCCCTGTGTCCTGTGGGACAAGAGGACCGCTGGGAGGGGTCAGCACCCACCCAACGGTGAATCCACCCTGCCATGCCCACAGGAGCCCCTGCGATGCTCAGATGGTGCCCACTGCCCTGATCGGCCCCATGGCAGTGGAGGGGTCCTCACCGTGTTGACTTGGCGCAGGACAGTGCCCTCAGCAAAGAATAGCGGCTTGCGGGTGTCCACCACAATGAGGTCAAAATAGGATCGCCAGGGTTGCTGTGGGGTCTCAGCCTGAGGTGTCAGGGTTGGGGGGGGTGGTGATGTCAGCAAGGGGCTGCTAATGGGACCCTGTGTCCCCTCACTCAGCCCCCAATGAGGACAGACTCACCTTGTCCCCATTGTTGAAGTTGAACAGGTAGGACATGATGGCCTGCAAGGACAACTGGTATCTCCACCACTGTCACCCAGGAGGGCAGAGCCCTGCCTGTGCTTTGCCTCCTCCCACTTCCAGGGTCCCACAGGGCAGGCTGGACCCAGGGAGGGAATGACAAGGACACAGCCAACCCATACTTACATCAGTGTAGTTGTAGTCGCTGTTGGTGGCCAGAAAGACCTTGCCCACCTTCTTCATGCGGCTCAGCAGCAGCGGCACCCGGGGCTGATGATGGCCAAGTTAGCACAAGGTGCCAAGGGGCACACGGGGACCCAGTCAAAGGAACTGGGGGGGGGAGGGGAGGCAGAGACTCACATCCTTCACTACGTATTTCTCCAGGTTCTCCAGTGTTTTCTCCTTCAGGCAGCCCTGGAGGGGGAACAGATGGGTCTGGCCAAAAGCTCCCCAGGGAGCAGGGCAGGGGGGCATCCCCAGCAATGTCAGCGTTCCACCCACACCTCAACACCCCCTCGCCCCCACTCCTGCAACAAACCTCCCTCCCCCTTGCCCCAAGCCCCTGCCCACTGCACCCACCGAGAGGTGGATGTAGTCCATAGCCTCACACACGTCTTGGAACATGCTCTGGAAGGACATGAAGAGGTTCCCATGCTTGTAACCAGTGTCACAGCTGCAATGGTTGGGCAAAGGGTGTGTGGGTGTGAAGGGGCTGCCCTACCAAGGGAGACCCCCCTCACACAGCCCCCACCTCAGATCCACCAGGTCCAAGTCCCCATCCACCATCTCCCTCTTACTTGACATATCTGGAGCAGTTAGTGAAGAAGTCCACGAGGCAGGCATAAAGGTGAGCCTCTGCCAGAGAAAGCGTTGTGAGAGGGGGTATGAGGAGGAGGGCAGCACCCCACAGTGGGGTGGAGGAGGGTTTATGGGGGCGGAGAATCTCACTCACCTGTGAGGTTGAAGAGGGTGTTGAGTATGCGGAATCGCTTCATGTCATCTCGCTGGATGAACTTGTTGGGGTAATAGTGGAGGATTTCAGCCCTGGGGAGGAAGCATGAAGGTGCATCACACACCAAGGGTCCCTCCTGTCCACCCCAGCCCTTGAGACAGAAGGCCCAGACTCACCCCTTGAGGAACCGGAATCCATGGGCACAGACCAGCAGGTTCCCATGGGAGTCCACCTTCAGCAGGTTGCCATACAGGGCATCAAACACCAGCCCCCTGCACCACACATGCCATCAGCAGGTCCCATCAAGACCCCACCCTGTCTCCTGTGTCTCCCCAAAACCTGCTGGCACTCACCGTGTAGGGAAGGTGGGGTTGTACTTGTAGGTGAGGATCTCCTGGGGATATCCAATGGAGACAAGGTGCTCCAGCAACAGGGTGAAGGCCAGCTGCTCATAGTCAGGGGACTTGTACACTGCAGGGGGTAAAGGAGTGGCATGGGAATAGGCTGGAAGGATGTTGTCAACCCCTACCCCACCTCAGCCTCACCCCAAAAACGCACTGGCTAAGGTGTAGTCCATGTCAAAGCCAAAACACTTGATCTTCTCCAGTGCCAAGCTTCGGTTGACAAAGATTCTAGGGACAACCAAGGTGGGTTATGGGGTGGGGAGTGTCTAGGGCTGGGGGTAGTACAGAAGAGAGGATGACAATCCATCCTCACATCCCCCATCAGTGGCCAAAGCGCTGGAGTGGGGGAGGTGGCTGCACACACCAGCCCTAACCCAGGCACCCCAGAGCGAGTTATTGGAGCAGAAAAATGGGCTTTTGAGTTGCAAATAGAGCCCGGGGTTGGGGGGGGGATGTAGTGGTGGTGGTGGTGTGCGGGGCAAGGAGGAGGGATGGTGAGCCCTTTAGTTTGGCTTGCCTCCACCACCCTGGTGTGTTTACATAGGGAGGGGGTCACCAGGGCCTCTGCCTCCTCCCGCAACGTCCCCCAAAGATCCTCCCCTATACATGCACCCCAGAGGTCCATCCCACAGGTCCCGCCAACCCTGCAAAATGCCCTCCCACCTGCCCCCCCAACCCTTTCCCCGCAGATCCAGGTCCTGCTGACCCCGACTCCTCCGCTCCTGCCTCCNCTCCTCCGCTCCTGCCTCCCAGCCCCCCGCCTCTCACCCCGCTTCCCCATGTCCCCACAGTCCCACCGGTGTTGGCAGTCCCTCCGCAGCGCCCGCGGGTCACCCTGCTCCTGGCCCGGGGCGGCCGCCGCACCCCGCTCACCCTCGCTGCCCATCGCCGCTGCTTCCAGCCACCGCCTCTGACTGCCACCGCTTTAACGGGGACCCACGGGACCGCCCCGGCCCGGCCCCTAGCCCCCGGCACCGGTCCGGCCCCACCCCAG
>VWZO01022554.1:0-17387 GCA_013396975.1 Bucco capensis | reverse complement strand
ATGAGGCAGGGCCCCTTCATACACACCCCATATTGGGGCAGTGCCCCCCCGTGCATGCCCAAAGGAGGTCGCACTCCCGGCATTGCGCACCACTTACCGTCCAGCCCCTCACCCACCCCCGGGGCTAGGGCTCTCCCACGGCCCCGGAGGCGCTCGGCCCGGAGCCCTGGGGCCGGCGTTTGCCCACAGGGGCCACTGGCAGCGACCGACAGCGAATCATTAACCGAGGTCAAGGATCGGCCTCACCGCCACCTGATGGGCGACCAGGGGTGGGCCCTGAGGGAGTTCAACACCAGGGGCCACCCCCAGTACCTCATACGGGCAGGACAGGGACAGGAGAGGGCATCCACAACCCGTGGGACATAGCTGAGTCCCTATGGGAAACAGCCTCATCCCACTAGGACCCATCCCCATCGCAGTGGGACTTATCATCACACAGAGACTCAACACCACGTCCCAAACCCAACAAGGCATGTTCCCAAGCCCCTGTATCCCTGCCCAGGGCTCTCTGGGGTGCCGAATCCTGCCTCAGGAATCCAGGTTGCCCACCACCCACCCTGGCCCCGTGCCAGCCCATGGTCTTACTGCAATCATCTATGACTCTTGCAACATCTCAGTGCTAACTCTCTGACGTGGGTCCCCACGCCTGGCCTTGACCAGGGCTGGGCCCCTAGTACAAGATGGAGCATGACTGAGGCTGGAGACATAGCAGGGGTAGCATGAACAGCTCCTGCTGCAGGATCAGCTCCTGCTGCAGGATAGGGGGCCCTATGGCTACTAAGAGGGTCAGGACCCTGACCCCCAGCTGTGGGCCCCCGATAACTATCACCTCCAGGGCAGAGGTGCAACTCATGGCTGTTGACAGCCAGTCCCCTGACAGCAGGGGACCCATGTTCCTCTTATCTGCTGCCCCAGTCCCTGCCTGCTCCTAGGACATGGGTCAAAGGAGGGGCAAGGCAGAGGCCATGGGGCAGCATGTGACAGTGAACAGTACCCAGAGCTACTCCCCACCCCCACAAGGAGCAGCAGCACTGGCCTACAAAGGAGATCTTTATTTAGAGTCCGAGGTAGCAGCAGCAGTGAGGTGGAGCTAGGGGCTGCCCCCCAGGACCCCTGAGCAGGATGGTTGGGCAGCATCTTGTGTCTGCACCACTCTAGCACTGGAGGCAAAACCAAAACACAGCATAGGCTGTGCTAGGGCAGGAGGAGGGTGGCTCATGGCCTCTCAGTCCTTCTAGGAGGGGCACAGACCAACCCCACTCCTCCCCCCAGAAGTCACTGCCAGGGCCTGTTAAGTCATTAAAAAGTGGCCTCCCATAACTGCTAATCTAAGCTATAGCACAGCAGGGCAGTCATACCCCAGGGGGAGGGGGGGGAAGGGCAGTCCTACCCCCCCCCACCAGAAATTTAGCGCCAAGACATTAAAAAAAAAAAAAACCAAAACAAAACAACACAAAAAAACCCCCCAACAAACCAAAAATACTTCAGTGACAACACTAGGCAGAGCTGAAGAAGCCCCCATCCTGCAGCAGGATGAGCCTCCATGGCTCCTGGAGGGTAGATGGAGCAGCAACAGGGAAACAGGAGCAGCAGAGGCTCCCCGTGCCCTCACACCTTCAGGAAGACGAACTTGAAGACAGCCATGATGGCAGCACTGATGAGACCCGAGATGGGGACAGTGACAAACCAGGCCATGAAGATGTTGCGGAAGAGATGCCAGTCCACTGCCTTCCTGGAGCGCAGCCAGCCCACTGAGACCACAGAGCCCACCTGCTCAAGGGGCAGGGCACAGCTCAGCATCACAGCAGGACGGCACACACCACAGCCCTTCCCAGGGAAACCCCCAGCCATGGGGCCAAGGGTCTCGGTTCCAGCTCTAGGGGTCCCAGGAGGCACTAGGCAGAGAGGAGCTGGCTTCCAAAGCACTGACAGGGACAGATTGTTCCTATGGCTGCTTGGCAGAGCCCAGGGGTCCTTCAAAGGGGTTAAGTGCCCTCCCCACCCCTGGGCAGCTGCTGCCACCCCCGCACTGAGATGCAAGTGGCTAAGCTGGGAGATGAAGGGCAGCCAGCAGCCTACTTGGAACCTCCTCCTGCACAAGCTCAGCCTTAAAGCACAAGAATTATGGGAATGCTAAAATGGCACTGTGCCCTTCCTGCCACCTCCACCTACCTTGCAGTGGGTTGTGCTGATGGGCAGGCCAATGTTAGAGGCAATCACCACTGTCAAGGCAGATGCCAGCTCAATGCTGAAGCCACTGCAGAGACAAAGCACATGAGAACCCAGGCAGCAGACGCCCCCCACACACACTTCCTTGCCCAGTCCAAGCTGAAGTAGTCACAATGCCAAGCCTGACAGAATTCAAGCAGCATCTGGAAAATGCTCTTAGACACATGGTGTGATTTTGTTCCAGGGGTGTGTGGGAGTTTTCCTGTGCACGGACAGGAGTTGGACTCAATCTTCATGAGTCCATTCCAACTTCCTATAAGACCTGGGACTGCTCTCCCCAGGCAGATCCTGCACAGCATAGTCAGTGCCTCAGTTGACCCTCTAAGGATGCAGGGAGGTGTTACAGGGCAACACACACTCTAGCTCTGCCCTCCCAGCAACAACCCCTCCACCCTCCATCCCCAGGGTAGATCAGAGAAGGGCTCCAGCTCTAGGACTGCCTAAAGAACCCCTGCCCCAAGGGAGACTTTACCTTGATGGTGTGATGGGAGTCAGGTCCTTCCCCATTGTCTGGATGACCCTCCTTCCCCAGACCCACAAGCCGATGCAAATCCCCACACCTCCATAGAGCAGCAGCCAAATGGGAGTTGCCACCTTGGTAGCCACATCGCCCGTCTGATAGACCAGGTAGAGTGCAACCAGAGGCCCTATGGCATTGCTGGAAGAGAAAGGAGAGCTGGTCTAGAGGGCCAGAGGCTCTGGGAAATGTGGGCACCAGCCCTGTCAAGCAACTCCATCACTCCTGCTGACGCAGCTGACCTGACATCATTGCCACCGTGAGCAAAGGAGCCAAAGCATGCTGTGAGAATCTGCAGGAACTGGAAGAGGAGGGACACTTCAGGTTTGTCCTGGTCATGCCATTCTTCCAAGGAACTACTGCTGCCCTTGCGTTCACCAATGCCCATCTCCACCTGGGCTGCATTCAGATCCACATCAACAGCTGGGTGGGCATCAGCCACAGCATTGCAGTAGCTGGTGTAGCTGTCCATGCGGACCCTCTTCTTGGTGTCTGCCACAGGCCAGGTCAGCTTCTCCACCTCATCAGCTTCCTTGACACGGAGTGAGTCCAGGGGCATGCCACAGATGGCCATGGTGTAGGAGGTGTAGCTGTTGTTGCGCCGTAGGGGCTTGTCCCCCGAGTCCCCCATGCAGTCCCCCATCTTGGCCAGGTGCAGCTTATGCAGTAGCTCCTTATAGAGGCCAGAGTCCTTGTGCACAGTGTGGTACTGGTACTGCCCGCTGAAGCTTAGCTGGTGGCCCACAGCCTGGTTGAACTGGACAAGGTTGCCATTGGGCAGCCGCACAGCTCCTGCCAAGAGACACCAGGAGGGTTAACAGCCATGGACACCTGNCCCCCCCCACCCCCACTCACCACTGTCAATACTGGTTTCCTTCAAGTCAAGACTGGGGAGCCTCTCCTGCTCTGGGGCCTCCTCCAGGTCCCCCAGGTTGAAGACAACTGTCCTCTCCTCCACTGCTGCTGGGTGGGGGACAGCCAGTCCCACATCAGCAACAGGGTTCTTAGCATCACCCAGGGGCACCTTGGCCTCCTCACAATCCTCCTTTGGGCTGATGTTCTTCTCCATCAAGGGGCTTTCAGAAGGACTGGATTTGATCTCTCCTGCGAAGAGATGCAACTGGCATCAAACCTCTTCCCACCACCATGCCCAACACCAGTAACAAGCCCACATCCCTCATCACTCAGATTTATGGCAGCTAAATAAAAGTTTACAGCTTCCCCCCATCCTGAACTTCAGAAACTGCTGGGCAGTCACACCTTGTCCTGGGCACAAGAGCCAAACCATCACTTGACAACTCATCTCCTATTTTTAGACACTCCCACCTACATGGGGTGTGGTAAGAACCATTATGGTGCTTTTACACCCATTCTGCCTAGGGTAGAGGCTCCTCTTTGAGCTATGTTTGTCCCACTCCTGGCAGACATGGAATGCTCTAGACCACCTTTTGGCATGGTTACAACCCCTGAAGCTAACGGAAAACTGCTCAGAAAAGCCAAGCTCCTCTTCCAGCCCACTAGCCCCTACCTGCTGGGAGAACTCACCCACCTGGGCTCCTCTCCAGCACCCACTGGTGGGTGACAAACCCAAACAGGAGCAAGACTCCACCTTCTGAAGGCTGTCTGGTTTCCTGTCCCACTGGAACAGCCAAAGCCAGCAGCACCAAAGCCTGGAAGCTGCAGCTATTACCCTCCCTCTACCAGGAAAAGCATGGTTTTTTTCCAGCTGAAAACATGAGGTCAGCTCCTTCAGACAACAAAAAGACCCATCTCCTTGGCACAGACATGACTGGTTGCTCTCTGCAAGAGCCAGGCTGTGGCATGCAGCCCCTCATCCCACATCCAGCCCCTGCAGAGCTCTCTGTCTGCACCACCACCTCCTCCACCAGCAGGGAGGCTGTCTGACAGGCAGTGAGCTCCTCCTTGCAGGCAGGAATTAAGCCAAAGCTTGAACATCTGGAAGACTGTCAAAGGCAGCCATAAAGCTGTTAGTCACACCCCAGTTACACCAGTCTAACAAGGACACTGGTTATCCCCTGATCTCCAGTTCCTTAAGTGCCCCAGACTGCTCACAATTTATATGCAAGACCACACACAACTCCATGAAAGCTGCCTGTACTTTTCAGAAGGCAAAACTCTGGATTGCTCTTTTGGATGTCTTTCAATAGATTTCCCCCCTGCCTTTTGCTACAGGGAAAGGATTTAATCAGCTTACAGAGCTTTAAACTTGTGATCTGCATCTGGCATGCCAAAGATTGATCAGCAGGTACGCAGAGGATTAAAGGATACATTGGTTAACAGGCAGGTTGTCTCCTGCCTCCTCCTCATCTCTACAAGAGGGTGAAATCAGGCTGTTTAATGTTGCCCTGGGGGTCAAGGAGAAACTTCCCTGCTCAGAATCAGTTACTAGACTGATTGTACCTAGCAGTACAATAGCCACTGAGGGGTATTTTGGGGTCCCAAGGAGCAGCTGTCTAGTGCTGATGCAGGTTAGAAGCATACAGGGTCCAGCTCCATGAAATGTGACTCAGGGTAGGCAGAGCAGCTTAAGTAATAACTCAAGCTGAGGATCCCTGCTAATAACAGCCCTGCAGCTAATGAGATCTTCCACTGGGAATAGAAGTTGGTTATTCCAAACATGCCTTTCCCCAAAGGATTGCAAAGAGGTGTTACTCACGTTCAATTTTCTTCTTCATTCTTGGACACACAAAAAACCAGACGATGATAGCACAGACAACAGCACTCCCCGCTGAAATGAGGAGGATACCCAACAGAGGAAGTTTGTCAAAGCCCAGCACTAGGAAATAAAACAATGGATCTTTGAAAATCTCTGGGCAAAAGCCTTCTCAACGTATGACTTGGCTCCTCCTGGCACAGGGACTCCATCACTCGCAACATCCCTGAGCTAGGTCACCTCCCAGGGAGAGATGCTGTCAGAAAGCCATCACCAACTGCACTATAATCAGAAACCTTAATCCCCCCAGAACTCCCCTAGGTAAAGCTAATCTCCCATGCATGCAGACTCTCCCCTCTGAGCATGGAGCAATGTGTGTCCCAAGCAGCGGAGGCTTCTCCCAGCCCTCATCTTCTCACTTGCTGCAATGTCAAAGAAAAAAAGCCTCCCAGCACAGCTGCTGCAGTGCCAGCACTGCTTTCCTGGCTGGGCAGAGGACACAGGATCTGGGCTGCTCCCACTAGAGCCCACATTTCCATTAACTCTTCCAGCTGCTGAGGGAAGGTGGTTTTCCTACTCTACAAATCCTTAAGCTCAAGTTTCAAGGGATCTGAGGTGTTACACGACCTAGTTAACAAGCATTGTCACATGCAGCATGACTTTTCAAAGGTTTTGCATTATACAGCTGGCTGCAGCCCCTGGTCAGTGTATCAGGTGCTTATGACAGCTCAACTCCTGCATTTTCTGCTGCATGCAATAACTTACTGCTCCCAAAGCACCACCAGCAACATCACAGCTGCTTTACCCACACACTTGGCTCTTTGCTTACACCAAGCCTGCATCACTGAAGGCTACAAATCCACATTTGAGCAGCAGAGAGCTCATCCTGCCCTCCTGCAGCTGAGATCTTCGGATAAAGACCAATCTACCTTAGGGGCACCAAAAGATAAAGCAATCTTGGGGCAGCACAGCTGCTGCTTTGCAGCCCTACTGCCCCCAGAAGCACCACAGCAACTCTGCCAAGGGTAAGGGAAGCTGACATCCCTCCAAATATTTTTCCAGACACTGTTTACAGAGCAAACCCTGCTGAGCCAGTGCTGACTGTCCTCACCCCACCTGCAGTGAACTCCTCCACAACAGGAAACCCACACTCAGACGAAAAACAGCTCACACCAAGTCACCCTCGCACAGGGAGGTTACAGAGCCACCAGCTCTGCAGGCAAAGCCACTCTCCCCTAGTCCTGCCTGTGACATGTCCCCCTACACAACAGCCAAACAAGCTTTTCAATTTGGCTTTTCAAACTCAAGTACAAACTGCTTAGTACAGCTGCCAGCATTTCTTGCCAGGGATAATGAGTTTATTCTTAGGGACATGGAGAATTAGGAGGCAAAAGCCTCCATCCCTGCTCCAGCCTCACTACTGGCAGCTTGAGTCTCTTCAGTAGCAGCCAGGTTCCTGAGTTTTAGCACAGGTAAGAGAAGGGAAGGGGAAGTCAAGTTAAGTTATCTGCCAGTCCTGTGAAGTCTAAGGAAAAAGATCTGGAGGGGTTTAGTTTGAGCAGGTCTCTTTGGCTGATCAACTATCTAGCCCAGAACTCAGCACACGCTAGCCTGCAGCCTTCTGTAACCAGCACAGGCCAGCAGCCTTCTAGGAGGTTTCAGCCCTGTAAAGCAAAAAAGGGGTAAATCGTCCATTTAATGGAGGCTTTTTAAAGCACTTAAAAATTAAAGTTCAAGTATTCTGATGTGTACTTACATGGTGCTCCAGTATACATGATAGAGAAGAGGTTGATCCCCACAGTACAGGCATAGAAGACTGGCAAAGCTCGCAAGCCGTTGGGAACAGGATCTGCCTGCAAAACAAGGATCAGTGCTGTGGAAAGAAAGACCTTGAAGGTTGTGCAGCAGCTGAGGAGCAGCCAAGCAACAGCCTCTTCCCAAAATGGGGATTTGCACCTTTGGTCAGCTGCTGTGCATGCCAGAGCTCATCACCACCTTTTAGAGAGCAACCCATGGGGCTGCCACCATCAGACCCCCAGCAGCCTGGGGGAGAGCAGGTGACAAAACACCACAAGTCCCACAAGTGTAGGACCAGCCGTGTATCCCACCACTCCCAAGGCTAGGGCATCTCATCTGTGCCCACAGCCAAGAGCAGCCTGGCTCCTGAACCCTTCCTGAGGCTCCCTAAACTGCAGACCTCCACAGCCTCCAACTGAACAGATGTTTTCTTTCAATTCTCCAGGTACTTTCAGAAAAAACACATTTGTCAAAGCTTTTACCTTTTTCCAGCTGACTTGGATGAAACAAAGGAATAAAGCAGCTTATGTGACCACATACCTGCATAGAGAGGCCCTCATCCAAGGAGCAGGAACACTTAATCTCGGCTGCTGCCCAGCAATTAGGGTCTAGCATCAGTACAAACACTGATCGCGATGAGCAGGACAGAGAGCAACCAGACTATTCAAGACCAGAATAAAGCGTGATGGGGCCAGCCCAGATTGAAAGGCCATTTACAAAAGGTTACTCTGACAGNCCTCCCTGGATCTTCATTCACGAAGCCTAGCCATACACATACACTCTGACAGCAATGACAGTGAATTGTTTTAAGGAACTACCAGGTACAAACCAGCAGTGATAAGTTCTTAACATCTCTTGAACCAGAAACAGTTAGCACTAAAATGTAAAATAATTTACCTCAAATATGAAGAAAAAAACACTGGAGTTCCTCTGTCCAACTGGATGGATAACCCTGCTCTGGGCTGGCAGCATTCTGTGCTTCAGGGTCATCATCATCTCAAAGATGATGCATAAAGCCTTCATTTCAAGCACCTCTGAGTGCCCAATCTCTCTTCCTGGGCTTTCAGACACTCCCAACTGTGGAAACACATCCCTGAAGCTAGCCTGAGCATCCCTCACTTTATCTGGGGACCCAGATGGGAAGAAAGTGCAGTTTCCACAGCACCAGGTACAACTCTAGCCCTCCTGCCTTAGAAAAGCCATTGCTATCTGTCATCATCTTGACGAGGTCCAGCCTCGCACCAGGACTGACAAACAGCTCTGATCTCATCAATCATAGAATGGTTTGGGTTGGAAAGGACCTCTGGAGCTCATCTAGTCCAACCCCCCTGCAGTGGGCAGGGACAGCCCCAACTAGATCAGGTTCCTCAGAGCCCTGGCAAGCCTCGCCTTGAATGCCTCCAGGGATTGGGCCTCAACCACCTCCCTGGGCAACCTGTTCCAGTGTTCCACCACCCTCATAGGGAGGAACTTCTTTCTAATGTCCAGTTTAAATCTACTCCTCTCCAATTTAAAACCATTGCCCCTTGTCCTTTCACTGCAGGCCTTTGCAAACAGGCCCTCTCCAGCCTTCTTGTAAGTTCCCTTTAAGTACGGGAAAGTCACTATTAGGTCCCCCCGAAGTCTTCTCTTCTCCAGGCTGAACAATCCCAGCTCCCTCAGCCTGTCTTCATAGGAGAGGTGTTCCAGCCCCCTGATCATTTTTGTGGCCCTCCTCTGGACTCCTTCACTACTTGGAAACTGCAGCTGTTCCTGCTGAGGTCAGGCAGGACACTCCTGGCCACAACGTTGTGGAGGTAGTAAAGCGATGCCTTCTCACCTCCCAGGCTCCGCTTTGCAGAGCGGCTACAGCTCTTATTTTCCCAACCCTTTGGCACCTCCTGAAGGGCTCAGCCCAGTGTCAACACAAGGATGGATGTGTCTGGAGAGGCTCTGGTGCACATAAGGCAACCAGTTCAACAGTAAAATGAGAGAGCACCCAGAAGCCCCAGGGTGTCAGAAAATGAGTGGACAGCCCTTACCTTACGGAGGATGAATTTCTGGACAAGGAAGAACAGGATTGCAGACATAACACCCGAAAGGAGGGGTGAGATAAACCAGGACAAAACTAGGAGAGAAGAGGCACAATCACCATCCTGCTGCTGGAACGGAAAGCCCAGGGGGCACATGGAGGCCACACACAAGGCTGGTTATGCAAGCTGGACTTACCAATCTTCAGCAGCTCAGACCACTTGACACCTTCTTGCCCTTTGGCCACAAGCGAAAAGCCAATGGTTGCTCCAACAATGCAGTGGGTACCAGAAATGGGAAGCTTCAAGAATGAAGCTATCAGCTGCCACACAGCAGATCCTGAAAGAGAACAAGAACCTACATAAGAAAGTTATCACCAGGGCACCTCAGATCCCTTCACCCCCATTCTAACCCTGTTCCTCACCAAACATGGCACTGATTGAACCGGCCATCAGCAGCTGCTGTTTGGAGCTGTACATCTCCACATCAATCAGCCCCTTCCGGATGGTCTCGCTTACTTTGGCTCCCAGAAGGACAGAGCCCACAGTCTCAAAGATGCTGGCCAAGACGCAGGCTTGCCGGAGAGTCACCACCCCCGAGCCCACTGCTGTGCCAAAGGAGTTGGCCACATCGTTGGCACCGACAGAGAAGGCCAGGACGAAGGCAATGATGAAACCCAAGACCAGCATCCATAGAAAGCCCACCATAGCAGTGGGGGGTACTGCAGGGGTGGGGTCCATAGTTGGGGTGCACAGGACGAGATATTAAATAATAAATTAGGTATAAAATTAAATAGGGGGGAAGGGAAGTGAGGGGTCGCTATAAAGCGCAAGGAGGTTCTGCTGTCCTACGGTTCCGCCGGGCTTGGGGACTGAGGGCCGGATGCCGCGCCATGGCCTGCACCACTCTTCATCCTACGGGAGAGACTGGGCTCAGCGGGGGAGGCGTGTGGGGATACCAGATAACGGCCCTTCCCGCGCGCCGCCGCCCCTGCCCTCTCCCGCTGCCATGTGCCCGTCTGACCCCCGCCCCACGTCGCCGCCCAGAGCCGCGCTCACCAGCAGGGTTAGACCAAACCGCACTCTCCAGGAATCGCCCTCTGCGCTCGCTCAGTTCAGCCACTCCAACCCCTCCGCCTCCGACTGGTACCGCCGCCGCCCGCCGCGCTTTAACCACCTCCTCCGCCCCACGTGACAGTCGCTCTGCCCCCGCCGGCCTGACGCGCGCACCGTCTGCGGCTGCCATTGGTCCGCTCGCCGCTGGGGCCATCCGCCATTGGGCAGCGCCTGGCAGAGTGCGGGCCCCGCCCCGCCGGCTGCCGCACCCCGCGCGGGTAGGGCGCCGCAGCACCACGTGCGCCCTCATCGGCTGAGGGCTGGGCCGGGCCGGCTCAGCCGGGCGCCTGTTCGCCTGGAATCGGCTGTGCCCGGGCTGGCTCGGATTGGCCTGTTCAGCTGGGTTTGGGCCCCACTGAGCCTGGCTCCTGTTCTGCTCGGCCCAGCCCGGCTCGGCTCCCCTGAGCTGTTCAGCTGGGCTTGGCCCAGTTTTGCCCCACTTGGCTCGACTGAGCTCTGCCCTGCCTTGCCTTGACTTTTCACCTTCACCTACCCAGAAGAGGCAAGGGTATCTTTGGCAGCAGACTGGCCAGCTTGGTGAAGAGGGCTTTAAACTCAAATTGCTGGGGCGAGGGAACTTCAATCTGTCCCACTCCTACCAGTTTGATAGTGAGACCAAAAGGGACCACCTCAGGGGCAGCACAAGGGAAGTCCAGCCAGTAAGTCAACTTGATCAAAGGCCCAACTTAAATGCCTCTGTAGAAACACACGTAGTGTGGGGAAAAAATAAGGAGTTAAGAGATGCATGCACATCTGCAGGTCTATAACCTTATTGACATCATGGGGATGTAGTGGATGGCTCTTATTACTGGAGCATTGAAATGGAAGGATATAGGCTCATTAAGGACAGGCAGGGGGGAAGGAAGGGGATATCACAGAAACAGAATGGTTTTGGGTTGGAAGGGACCTCTGGAGCTCATCTAGTCCAACCCCCCTGCAGTGGGCAGGGACAGCCCCAACTAGATCAGGTTCCTCAGAGCCCTGGCAAGCCTCGCCTTGAATGCCTCCAGGGATGGGGCCTCAACCACCTCCCTGGGCAACCTGTTCCAGTGTTCCACCACCCTCTTGGTGAGGAGCTTCATTCTAATATCCAGTTTAAATCTACTCTTCTCCAATTTAAAACCATTGCCCCTTGTCCTTTCACTGCAGGCCTTTGCAAACAGGCCCTCTCCAGTCTTCTTGGAAGTTCCCTTTAGGTACTGGAAGGTCACTAGTAGGTCCCTCCAAAGCCTTCTCTTCTCCAGGCTGAACAATCCCAGCTCCCTCAGCCTGTCCTCATAGGAGAGGTGTTCCAGCCCCTGAGCATTCTCGTGGCCTCCTCTGCACCTGCTCCATCAGATCCATGTCCTTTCTGTATTGAGGGCTCCAGAACTAGACACAGTATTCCAGAGGAGGTGTCAGCAGAGCAGAGGAAAGTGGCAAAATCACCTCTCTGGATCTGCTGGCCACACTTCTCTTGCTGCAGCCCAGGATGCCATTGGCCTTCTGGGCTGCCTGCGTGCACTGTTTGCTCATGTCCAGCTTCTCATCCACCAGCACCCCAAGGCCTTTTCTGCAGGGCTGCCCTCTACCTTCTCATCCCCAGCCTGTATTGATATTGGGGATTGTTCTGACCCAGGGGCAGGACCCTGCACTTGGTTTTGTTGAAGCTCGTGAGGTTCACCTGGGCCCACCTCTCCAGCTTGTCCAGGTCCTTCTGGATGACATCCTGCCCCTCTGCCCTTTATGTCAATGACAAGATGACAAGCTGTAGTGCATAGAGGTACACCTGAGGGTGGATGAGGAGCTGACAGAGAGCTCATAGGTCAGGATTAAAGGGAGGGCAGGGACAGGTCATCTTACAGTGACAGTCCACTGAAGGCTGCCTAACCAGGAAGACCAAGTAGATGAGATCCTCTATAGACAGATAAGGATAAGCTCACATTCACAAGCCCTTATCCTCACAAGGGACTTTAGCTGCACCAACACCTGTTGAAGGGACAACACAGCAAGGGCGTAAGCAATCCAGGAGGTTTCTGGAATGCACTGATGATAACTTTCTCCTCCAAGTGATAGAGGAGAAACAAAAAGGAGTGGTACTATGCTGGACCTTGTTCTCACTAACAAGGTGAGGCTGGTGGAGAATGTGAAGCTCAGGGGCAGCCTTGGCTGCAGTGGCTGTGAAATGCTAGAGTTCAAGATTCTCAGGGCAGCGAGGTGGGCACGGAGCAAGCTCACTACCCTGGATTTCAGGAGGGTAGATTTTAGCCTTTTCAGGGACCTGCTTAGTAGCATGCCATGGGAGTCAGCCCTGGAGGGAAGTGGGGCCCAAGCTACTGGGTCACTATTCAAGCAGCACCTTCTGCAAGCTCAGGAGTGATGCACTCCAAAAAAGAGGAAATAGGGCACAATCGCCAGGAGGCCTGTGTGGATGAATAGGGAGCTCCTGGACAAACTCAAGCACAAAAAGGAAGTCTAGAGAGGGTAGAAGCAAGGACAAGTAGCCTGGGAGGAATACAGAGAAACTGTTGGAGCAGCCAAGGAATGGGTTGGGAAAGCCAAAGCCTTGACAGAATTAAATTTGGCTAGGGATATCACAGGCAACACAAAAAGCTTCTGCAGGTATGTAGGCAATAAAAGGAAGACAAGGAAAATGTGGGCCCTCTTTGAAGAGAAATGGGAGACCTTGTTACCCAGGATATAGAGAAGGCTGAGGAACAAAATGACTTCTTTTCCTCAGTCTTCACTGCCAAGTGCTCCAGTCACACTGCCCAAGTCACAGAAGACAAAGGCAGAGACTAGGAGAATGAAGAGCTGCCCGCTGTATGGGAAGATCAGATTCAAGACCACCTAAGGAACCTGAATGTGCACAAGTCCATGGGACCCAATGAGATTCAACTGCTAGTCATGAGGGAACTGGCAGAAGAGGTTGCTAAGCCACTATTTGGGAAGTTGTTGTAGTCGGGTGAAATTCCTGATAACTGGAAAAGGGGAAACATAACCCCCATTTTTAAAAAGGGAGAAAAGGAAGACCCAAGGAACTCTAGTCCAGTCAGTTTTACCTCTGTACCTGGTAAGATCACGGAGCAGATCCTCCTGGAGGCTATGCTATGGAAAATAAGGAGGTGATTGATGATAGCCAGCCTGGCTTCCCTAAGAGCAGATCGTGCCTAAGAAATCTGGTGGCCTTCTATGATGGAGTTACAGCTCTGGTGGATAAGGAAAGAGCAACCAAGGTCATCTACCTGGATTTGTGCAAAGCATTTGACACTGTCCCACATGACATCCTTTATCTCTAAATTGGAGAAACATGGTCTTGAAGGATGGGCCACTCAGTGGATGAGGAATTGACTGCATGGCTGAACTCAAAGAGTTGTGGTCAAGTGGCTTGGTGTCCAAGTGGAGACCAGTGGAAACCTCAGGGTTTGCTATTGGGACTGATGATGTTCAACATCTCTGTCAGTGATATGGACAGTGGGCCAAGTGCAGCCTCAGCAAGTTTGTGGGTGACACCAAGTTGTGTGATGCAGTTGACACACTGCAGGGAAGGGATGGGCATCCAGAGAGATCTTGACAGACGGGTGAACCTCATGAAGTTCAACAAGGCCAAGTGCAAGGTCCAGCACCTGGGTTGGGACAATCCCAAGCACATATATAGACTGAGCAATGAGTGGATTGAGAGCTGCCCTATGGAGGAGGACATGGGGGTGCATGAAAAACTGACTATGACCCAACAATGTGCACTTGCAGCCCAGAAAGCCTATCACATCCTGGGCTGCATCAAAAGAAGTGTGGCCAGCAGGTCGAGGGAGATGATTCTCCCCCTCTACTCTGCTCTGGTGAGACCCCACCTGAAGTACTGTGTTCAGTTCTGGGGCTCCCAGCATAAGGAAGACATAGACCTGCTCGAGTGGGTCCAGACGAGGGCTACAAAAATGATCCAAGGGCTGGAACACCTCACCTGTGAGGAGAGACTGAGAGAGCTGGGGTCGTCCAGCCTGGAGAAGAGAAGGCTTAGGGGAGACCTTATTGCAGACTTCCAGTATTTCAAGGGGGCCTACAGGAAAGCCAGGCACAGTCTGAAAATCACTTGGGGTCTCCTGTGGCCCCTGGTGCGATAACTGTGCCAACAGCAGAGGGAGCATTAAACTCATTGCCCACGGGAAAGTGTGGGGAGTGATACCCATGTTCCTAGAATCCTTGGATGGGTAGGATGAGCTCATTAGCCTTCTGGCAGTCATCCTAGGAGAGGGACAACTCTGATTTCAAACCCAGGCAGATGGAGCTCGTTTAGCCCTGTGAGGCCTTCCATCTCAGAGAAGGATGCTCTACTAAAACCTCCATCCTAAGGACTTGGCTGCCAGCGTCCAAGCTTGCTAGGCCCTGGCAGGTGAACCTTAGGACTAAAGGGTGGGTCCAGCTCTGTGCATGCTGTGTCTCACCTAAAAAAAAAAATCCATAGTGCAGGCTGGAGGGTGCTATCTGCTATCCTCTTTTTATCAGCGCGCTTGGAAAAGGTGTTGATGAGGAGTGTGGATGGAGCCCTCCCTGGATCTTCGTTCACGAACCCTAGCCATACATACATACAGGAAAGCTGAGGAGTGACTCTTTATCAGGGAGTGTAGTGACAGGACAAGGTGTAATGGTTTTAAACTTAAAGAGGCTAGGGTTAAATTAGATAGTAGGAAGAAGTTCTTTACGTTAAGGGTGGTGAGACACTGGAAGAGATTGCCCAGAGAAGTTGTGGATGCCTCATCCCTGACAGTGTACAAAACCAGGCTGGATGAGTCTTAGAGCAACCTGGTCTAGTGAAAGGTGTTTCTGCCCGTGGAAGGAGGGTTGGAACTAGATAAACTTTAAGGTCTTTTCCAACCCAAAACATTCTGTGATTCTGTGACTTGGCTGAGCTTGACCTGGCTTGGCCTGATTTTCCTGGGCAAAGCTTTACTGGGCTCTGCTCGGCCTGGCTGGGCTCAGCCCGACTTGGCCTGGTCCATGAGTTTGGCTCGACTCAGCTGGGCTCAGCCCAGCCTAGCCGGCCTTAGCTCAATCCAGCTCAGCTCAGCTTGGCTTGGCCCAGATCAGTTCATCTTGACCCATCATGGCTCACCTTAGCTCTGTCCAACATGACTGTGGGCTTGGGCCTGGCATGGACTGTCACAGCCCAGCATAGCAGTAGGCTGAGCTCCAGCACAGCCCAACATGGGTGTGGGATGGCTTTGCATAGTCTGGCACTGATGTGTCATATCCTGGTGCAGGTGTGGCCTCAGCTCTGGCACAGCCCAGCATGGTTGTGGGCTCTGGCACCCTCTGGCATGGCCCTGCCCAGCTGTGGGATCAGCTTGACTCCAGCACAGTTTGGCCCAGGTGTAGGCTTGGCTCCAGCATGTGTATGGCCTGTGTCCAGTGTGGTCCAGCTTGTGTTGGGCCCAGCTCCAGACCAGCTTGCACCAGGCACATCACCAGTACTGTATTGGGTCAGGGGGCACCAAGTGTGGCCTGGAGCTGCTCCAGGCTCCAAACTGACATCATACATGAGCCTTGAGCCAGCAGCAGCTGGGACCAGCAGCCTCCAGCAGCACCAGCCTCGAGGGCACCCGGCCTGATGGGCACCCACCTTGACCTGGCAGTAGCACAGCCCCATTTCTCCCAGGAAAGCCCCATGTGGGGCCCCAAACTGCAGCATTCCCGCAATAGCATCCACAGCCTGAGACATGCTGCAGGGTCCCAGGAAGTCTGTGGGTGCCCCCAGCACCCCTAGCCTAGGCAACACAGCCAAGGATCGCCCTTGCACATGGGGTGCACACATGTGCTCCAAGGATCTGGTGTCAGTGTCTGTTCCTGCCTCAGGGTGACCATTGCCCAGCAGTAAGCATGGCTCAGTGGGCAGAGCTGCAAAGTCCCAGATGCAGGTCAGCGAGTCAGCCCAGCACAGGGAGCTGGGGTGTCCAAGCACTTGGGCAACAGCTCGGGGCCAGGCAGTGTTGGTCTGTCATGGGCCACAGTGTCACCAGGCCACCAGTGACGTGGGCCTCTGGATGGCACTCGGTAGGGGGTCAGCAGCCAGGGTGCCCTGGCTCTGCTGCTCTGCTGGCCCCACATCACTGGGCCGGAGTCCGTCTTGTGTTCTCACGGGCCCTGTGCCCCTGGCCATGTGCAGTGCTGGGCGTGCTGAGCCATGGCACAGGCCCTGGGGGGCAAGAAGGGGCAGGGACTTGGAGCCTGGAGTCCTCTCACACCTCTCAGCTCCCCAGGATAGAGGTGGAGGATTACCCCGTGCCCTTACTCTGTCCTCATCCTGCTCTTCTGTCACCCCTGGGTGGCCCCAGATGGACAAGTCTGTGGGAGAAACTGAAGCAGGAGTCTCTGGATGAAGCTGGGAGGACCTATGGCCTGGGCCCCCAGGTCCCGCCCCCCAGCACCCAAAAAGCTGGAAAGGGACCCAGGTGCAGCCTATACCCCTGTGGGGGGCACAGGGGCCTGGGGGGGCAGCACCAGGCACATAGGCTGCAGCACTGAGCATAGGGGTGCATGGGGTGCAGGGCCAAGGATGTCCCAGGGAAGAAGCAAGAACAGATGCTTTCACAAGATGCCTCTGGGTGAATGCACCCATTATGGGGGGTCAGCCGTGCTGGAGTGCATAGGGAAACTGGACATGGATGAGCTTTAAACAGTCATAGTGATGGGGAGAGCTTCCTGAAGACTGGAAGAGAACAAAACATCACTCCTGTCTTCAAGGAGGACAAGAATGAAGACCTAGACACCATTTCCAAGTGTGTGATGAACAAGCCGCACTTGGGAAGTAGTTTGCATGGACAGCCAAAGAGGAAATCATACCTCACCAGCCTGATGGCCTTTCTATAGGGACATGACTGGTGGTGAGCAGTGAGTGCTGTCTACCTCCACCTCAGTAAAGCTTTTGACACTGTCAGANTTGTTTCAGGGAGTCCTTGTATCTCCTCTTTGGGGCTCCTCTCTTGCGACAGCCATTGGCAAGTTCACCATACACTATGATCTTCATCCTGGAGACGTGCCCTGCATGTTCTAGGACAGAGGTATTAGTTAC
>VWZO01022550.1:0-26462 GCA_013396975.1 Bucco capensis | reverse complement strand
CCCGGAGTAGGCTCGGGCCGCCGCCGTCGCTTCAGCCCGTGAGCACAATAAGCATGCCCCCGGCGGCAGCCGCCTAGCCCCAGCGAGCAGGGCCTGTGCGCGAGCCAGCCAGCCTGCCTCCCGCCCAGCCAGCCAGCCAGCCAGCCGGCCGCTCGCGCTCACACCATGACCGGTACGTACGCACCGACCGAGCTGCCCCGCGGGGCTCCCTGCTCCTGCTCCGGGCTTCCCCGCTTCGGCCCCGGAGCGTCCGTGTGCGAGCGAGGCGAGAGCGGCACTGAGAGCAGCAGCAGGAGGAGCAGGGGGAGGANGTTGTGAGCGGGTGCGGGAGCCGGTGCCGCCGCCGCTTCCTGTGTGCGCGTCTGTGAGGAGCCCGGTCGCTGTCCCGCACTAACCGCCACCCACTTTCTTTCCCTGAACCCGCCCATTGTGGGTAGGACGCTCAGCCGTCACCGCTCGCTCTGCTGGCGGCCACCTGCAGCAAGATCGGCCCGCCGTCGCCGGAGGAGGATGAGGCCGCTGCCGCCGCTGCCTCTCACTCTGCCGGAGCGGTGAGTGCCCGCCCCGCCGCTCTCGCACGGCCTGCCGGGGGGAGAGACAACACAGCCAGCCCGCCCGCCTGGGGGGAGGGACGGGACACACGGCACTGCCCGCCCGGGGGGAGGGACGATAGCAGGGCCGACCTGCCAGGAGAGGGGTCCCCGGGCTCCCCTGCCTCTCCAGGAGGAGCCGGGTTCCCGGGAGGAGGAGGGAGCCTAGCTTCCCCCTCCCCCCGCCATTGGGAGCGGCGCCTTTATTTACTTTCAAAAACAAGGGGAGGCGGGAAACCTTCGTCCCCCGGCCCTGGTACCGGAACGGCTCGCTGGGCACCAGGCGAGGCTAGGAGGCATCTCATCTCCACCTGAGCACACCCCCGGTATTCCTCTGCTGACCTGTCAGCCTGGAACCGCGCACCCAGGCAGAAACACAAAATGAAGGCTGGCTGTAGGGAAGGATGTAGTTAGAAGTAAAATGGCTGTTTAGAAGAGAACACAGTGGTGGAAAGCTGCTTCCTGTATCGACGCTGTTTTTTCTAGGTGTAGTTATCTTGCAGTCCCTGGTATTGCAAACCGAATTTCTGACCTTATCTCTCATGCGCTGTTGGCTCTGAAAGGAGCCTTGGTGACCTTGGAATCTCGTGTGATGAGATGGATCTTGCAGACTAGAAACATTCTTGTTGAAGCTAGTTCAACAATCTCCATAACAAAAGCCTAATGGAAACTCGCATGTTCCTTAATTGGTCCATATAAATTCTCTTATAAAGTTAAAAGAGAGGGTACATTTCTGAATAACTGATACCTAAAAATATTGATACATTAAAAGGGAGTTTCAAAATATCTTTTAAAATATGGTGAAATCTTTTTGGCCTTAGTCCCTTGGGAAATCACATATATTACCTCTAAATTAATTTTTAAAAATTTTTTTTTTTTTTACAAAAAAGTGTTAAGAAAAAAAACCTATTTTTTTTTGCTTTTAAAGCAAGTCTTGTTTTTTAAACTTGCTGTACAACAGCCTTATTTATTTTTAGAATCCTGCAAATAGAAAGAAAAAACTGCAAAGCATTGTACTGAGAAAGTGGCTTTGGTGTTTAAAAACGTCAAAATATTAATGATAATGTTAAATTTACTAAATACTTGAGTACTAAACGTTAAAATATTTTTCACTATTCACTGGAGCTTATTCTACATACAGGGAAGGTGAAGCAAAATAGTTGTCTGAGGTCATGCAGCAGGTTTTAGAGACTAATGACAGAGCTTGAAAATATTTTAAGGTTCTGACCCCCTTTCAAGTGTCCTTTCTGCTGAGCCTGTTTACCTTAGTACGTTTTAAAAAATCCTGCTAGATACTATGAAGTGCCTGATACCTCTTAAGATTTGTTTCATAATACTAGATGCATACAGTGCTGAAAAGTGGAATGTTGGATCTCTCTTGCACAAACATACATATTGAAAAATGACTGATGCTTAAATGATAAATTATGTCCACTTTAAGACTGATCTCATTTTAAAGGTGGAATTGTGCATCCTGAGGATGGATTGATCACTTAGCATGAGCAGTGCTAGGTCTGATGAGGTACTAGAGTGCTAGTACAGGACAAGTCGTTCTTGATAGTTCAAAATTGGCAAAGCAGTGTTGAAATAGTACATCTTTATTCTTGTTAACTTAATCTGCTTTTGTATTTATAAGGGACTTTTCAAGGCAAGGTGGAAGGAATTCAAGAGAAGCCAAAGTCTTAGCTAAAACTAAATATGAATATAAACTCAGTGCTTTTCATGCATGTGGTTAGGGTCCTCCTATATACTGCTGAGTTAGGTTATAACATTCTGGTAATTTTTATACTCCTCCAACATAGCTCTTGAATGATTCAGAATATTTTGCGTGGAAACTAAATATAAATTGGAGGAGATACCTACAGAGGCTGAACTAGACACTGGAATTAATGAAGATGACCTTAATAAAGAGAGGGGAGGAATTAAGGTCCCCGAAATATATTCCTTGTGAAAACCAGAATGCCAAAAGGGATTTATTGCTATAAAGATTTTTTTTTTTTCTGGTCATGTGAGTGTAGCTTACTGATGGTGGTAGAAGGAGGGAGGAGCTAAAAAGGCTTAAATTGTAGGTACTTCATAAGTCATATTGAAACTGAAATCTATATGCATTGACACAGACATACTGTCTTCTGGGGTTTGTTGGCTTATCCCTTTCCCAGAGTATAGATGAATCTGTTTGATACCTATATATGGGAGATGCTGCCTAATGTAGCAATGGGGAGGCAGCCCTTTCCCTTTATCTTCTGTACTTGGACTGCAGTTCTGACTGCTGAACATCTGGTAGAGCTCTCAACCCATATGAATGGATAGTAGAAGTTAAACTAGGAGTTTCCTTTTAGAAGCATTTGAAGGGCTTGCATGTATAAGGATAATGGTGCTGTGTTTTGGGGGGTTTTGTTGTTAATGTTTTACTGACATTCACTTGGTAGGAACTTGCAAGGCTGGAGCCAGTATACTAGGCTAGCCAGTTAGTGCATGCTGCTTTCCTAGCTGAAATAGTATGCTGCAGCTGCTCCCCAAGAGACTGGCAGAATGATTTAAAAGCAACAACAACAAAACTCCCATAGGAGTACAGGGAATATTGCATGACTGGGATTTGGGAAAGAGCTGAAGCAAATGTGATTTTGTTTGCTGCAATCTAGTTGGCCCTGCTTTGAGCTCAGGGGTTGGACTAAATGACCTTCAAAGGTCCTTTCCAGCTGAAATTACGCTATGATTCTCTGTTGGTATCTGAATCCAAGCCTGCTGTTTGAGTGGATGGCACTTTCATGTCACTGAAAGGATTAGTGTGGAAAGACAGACAAATGAAAATGGCAAATGCTTTGTATGGAGAGCAAGTGAAGAAGGCTCTTCCATCCTGTCAATGAACTGAGCAGGCTATCTCTAGTCCACAAGGTTTTCAGGTTGGCCCAGGATTCTGGTTAGAGTTATATTTACTTTCGGATGACAGAATACTAGCAGGCATTACTGCTGATCTTGTCTTTGTGCGTTGATGGAGATTACAGTCTTTCAGCTTAGGCTTTGACACCGTGATTTATTCTGCCTATGATCTTCCAACACAAGTGCTTTGTGTTTTGCCCGTTGGTGTTTGCTTTTAGTGTAGATAGCCTTGAGTTTGTGGCTTGCTTACCTGAGAATCTTTTCCTTGATTGCCATACTGCTGCATTCTTAGCTGGTTCAAATACTTGCCATGGAAACTTTCCCTTAAATATTGCTGCCTGCTGGTATGTGGAAGCCTTACCAGGATGTTATATGCTACTGCATGACCTAGAATGACCGCTCCTATGTTTTGACCTTTCTGGATACCTTTCCCTCTCTTGGGAATTCTGAGAAGTTTTAGTTTGGGTGTTGCTTTTTCACTGTTTATTGTTGACTAATAATTTTACTTCAGACTTTCATATTTTTAGGATTCTTTTTCATTTAGTTATAAATAGTGTATTTCCAGTTTAAACATCAGCAAAGATTTTTCTTTAAGTGAAAAGGAGAAGCAAAGCAGAACATGGCAAAGCTGTGCATAGGGAAGAAAGCAAAAAATTCTAAAATTTAGGTCCAACAGTGTCTTGATGGTCAGTTGTATGGTTGGCACATGATCAGATGATTGTTAAAGAAGCTACCAAGTTGTTATAGCCAGTTGTTTATGTTGTCTTGCAATGCAAAGCTAAAGACACTCTCTTGACCTATCATGCTCCCAACGGCCATTCTTCTTCTTCTGGTTGTGCTGGACATGACTGGGATACAGTGCAAGACTGAAGGGAGTGTGGGGTGGGAGGACTGGAAGGTAGGTGAACTGAGAAAAATGATAGGCTGGCTGAGAGAACTGTTGGCTCTGACAGCTGCCAAAGACTGGGAGCTGGATAGAGATGACTGCCCCAATCGTAGCATGTAGCTGCATCTAGTGTGCTGCAGGTTGCACTACTTGTTAGGCTTTAACAACAAAAAAGGAGGGAGTGATTTATTTCTGTTGTTGTTTATCAACAATAAATGGAAAACATTTGGAGAGGTTAATAATTAGCAGTGTGGGGAAGATGAGTATCATTTTTCTGCTCTAGATAGAGCATTTGTACTTTTTACAAATAAAGGTTGGAGTGTGTAAGACTGCTTTGGCATGTCTTGAGATCTAAATCTCAAGTATTAATGCTTCACAGAACTTAATGAAAATCTGGAATTCCAGTTTGTTTATGCTTCAGAACGTTAACCATCTGAGATGCAGCTAGCTTAATTTTGGGTTAGGTGGAAATGGTAGTAGTACTGATGGGATAGAGAAACATGAAGGCATTTTAAATTTCATTTTTTTCTACTAGGCAAAAATATGGATGAATGCCATGTGTCAGAGTTATCCCTACTTCTTAGTTCTTTGGCCTATATGATGGTTTTGAGGAAGCTTAAAATTATTCTGACATTAATTTTCTTCTTTATGGATAATGCAACAGCTTCCTTATGCTAAGATTCTGGACATGAACAGATGCACTGGAATGTGTTCAGCCACTATAGGAAGGTTTTCCTGGTATTGTCTTACTTCTCTCTGATTTGCACTTTTGCAAAACAGCGAAGTTTCAGGTAGAGTGTAGTGCCTTACAGTATGTTTCCTTTGCTGCTGTCCAGGAGCTCACCTTTTAAAATGTTTTTTGATTTTCACATTCCAGTTATGTCTTCCTAGTGCTGGATGAGAACCAAATGTAGAGAAGTTCTTTTACAGATGCTTTAAAAATGTTCTTAAAAAAATGGTTTTATTTCTCCCTAAAGTTTTAGAAGAAAGTATATATTTTAAAACATTTCCATATTTAAATACAAAGTGTATGATTTCATAGAATGGTAAAAAACCCCAACAAATTCTTTCTTATGTTATGGAGGACAGAGTCAAAAGCCTGATTAAGTAGTGATAAATAATACCCCCTGCCTAACCCCATCTACCAAGCCAGTCTTCTCATTGTCACAGGTTGTCAGTTTAGTTGATTAAGCATCACTTCTCCTTCCTAAGTCTAGGCTGACTCTTCTGATCACCTTCTTCCCTCCTCTCCCTCCCCCATGTTGTTTTGTTTTTTTCAAGGTTATTTTCAAGGTTATTTGCTCCATTGTCTTCCCAAACTTCAAGGTGAGGCTGTCTGGCCCCAGGCCCTCTTTCTTTCCCTTGATGATTTGGTTCTGAAACTAAGTTGAAGGCATGAGGAAACATTTCACACAAACTTCTATGCAAAATCCTAGGGTGGCATGCAGTTATATAGAGAATAATAAATATGCCCTGTCTCATTCATTAATACTGCAACTTTCTTGTTTCTGTTTATGTCAAGGAGGTTGTATTGCCTTAATTTAGAAAGGTTCTGAACTTCTGCTGATTAAAAACAAGCTATTAAAATTTGGGTCTGGTTGTCCATCTCAAGCAAAAAGATGTAGATGTTCCTTAAGTGAGACACAATTAAATTTTAGATATGTTCTGCCAGATTGGAATTGTTTTTTAAAATATTATTTTAAGCAGCCCTAGATAATACATTTTCCAAGAATCACAGAATGGTTTTAGATTGGAAGGGGCCTCTGGAGGTCATCTAGTCCAACCCCACTGCAGGGACATCCCCAACTAAACCCTATGGCAACCCGGTATTCCCAGGTGATCTCCCATCCAAGTACTAACCGGAGCCCACCCTGCTTAACTTCCGAGATCAGACCAGATTGGGCCTGCTCAGGGTGGTATGGCCGTATAAAGAAACATTGTTTGATTCTCCTAACTTTTGATTTGAGCAAATGTGTTTCTCTGAATTTAGTGTCTTCATTGGCAGAGGGCTGCAACATGTAACAGAATTAATTTGCCTTAACAAGCAGCTTTGTGTCAGCTGAACCACAGTGACTGATGTTGAACATGTTTTTAACGTATGGCAAATACAAGATAGAATGTATTAGCTCATACCTTAATGAAAGAGTTGAAGCAAGTGCATTTTATCTTTTGTTTGTAATGACCTAAGAATGCACAGGTAGTTTACTGTAGCTTGGTAAACACATGGTATTAAGCTCATACATTAGACTATTAACTCCTTCATAAAACAACAATTTGGATGAGGCAGTGGCCAGTCTTCTTCATTAGGTATGTGGGGTTTTAAAAAAATTTTTAGGAGCTTGTGAACCATCTTTCTACCTCTGCTTGTTTTGCTGATGATTTTGCTCAGGACTAAATGGGGCAAAAGTGACTTTTAGAAAAGTGCAGCAAAAAGCAGTCCACAATAGACCATCACAAATAAACATTTGATAGTTCTTCAGCAATAAAATACTGATTGCTAATGGCATGTGTCCAGTTGATCACATTTGACATGTTGAAATGCAGGTACCTGCAACATATACCAGTTCTTACAGAGATGTTTCTCCCATTTCCAGTTTTACTTTAGTGATGGATGTTTATTTTTTCCACTGAAGTCTTACCCCTCAACATTAAGTCACTTTTAAAAGGTATTTTATCTTCTCTGTGTGTTTTTATCTCCTTTTATATTTGACTTAACCTTGCTTTAATTTTCTCTAAACAAATTGAAAAAGACAATTGCTAGATTTTTATTTATCATGACCACTCATTCTTCTGTGATGAGAATTTCTGCTCAGAGAGATGTCTTTATTTTACATACTGGAAATGATACTAGGCTTGTTAAAGAATCAAAAGACAGACTGAACAGCAGTTGTTGCTTCCATTCTTTGGTGGTAGTTGACCTTTCTTCAGGTGGACATACCATTTGATTTTAATTCTACCCGTGCCTTGTGCTAGCTACTCTTTGCTCTGTTCCTGTCTCTTTCTCTTGTTTCCTGATGCTGTTTCCAGTGAACTCCCGGTTGCTTCCTGTTCTGTCCTCCATGGCTGAGTAGTGCTAATGCTAAACTTTCCTCAGGTCTTTGCCCCTTCCTCTTGACAAAGAGCCTTTGGAGTGCAACCCTCCAGCCTTCTCTTAAAGGGTCAGCTTCCAAATAGCTGCTGTGTGAGTATCAGTTGATAAGGAAAAGAACTGTTGCTTTATCTCTGCCCTCTCAGTATTTTTCACAGATGGCTGAGGAAACAAACTCTGGTCTGTTAGGACTGCAGTGTAAAGATCAGTAAGCGAGTGGGCAATAGATGTTGCTGCTCATACATCAGTAGTAGAACTTTGAGTTACTACAACAATGCTTAATTGCTTAATGATGCAGTGAAAGGTAACTCCTCTTTTTAGTAGGAAAAGGAGTCCAAGAAGTGTCCTACTAGCTTAGCAGACTTTGAGAAAGGGTATAACAGTCAAGCTTGTTAGGACAGGTTGATGACCATTTGAGGTTAGGGATCATCCTCAAGTACCATCTACAGGATTTGTATGCTTTAATACTAGTAATTTTGGTAGCTGCCAGATATAGCTTCTTGGAGCCCTCTTTTTGCCCCCCCCCCCCCCCCCCCCCGCATCGTCGTGATTCATCTGAGAGTGTCTTATATAGCCAGCTGTAAGAGCAACATGTGAATAACAGGCATTCATGTACTGTGTGTAGCAGTATCTTCATATCTACATGCATGACTACCCTAAAGTTTTGCATGGACTGACAAGTGCATCTACTGAAAGAGTGACTCTATTGAGCTAAAACCTTACAGAGCAGGATTTGAAGGAAATTTCACTAGACCATTAAAAGATCTAGTGAAAGATCTAGATGTCCTTTTCATGCGTGCCCAGCATGAAAAGGGTAAAGGACATTGAATGGTGATATGGAAATCAACATGTGTTTGGGGAGAAGAATAACATAGGTCATTTCCCTATCATGAAGGAATCAAGTTCCCTTTGAACTGTGTCTGTGGAGGATACTCATGTATTACCTATGAGGAGACATGGACATACTATTGTGTATTAGATCAGTCTAGTTATAGCCTAAACATTAAACATCTGCTTGTCTTAAATCAGTGATAAATTACATCCGATTTGTAATGGTTCCCATTGCTTTTTCCCTCTTATTCTAACATAGTATCAGCATATTATCTTTTTCATTTATTTTATAATGACACACATAAAACATATAACACTCATATTTTTGCTTTTGGTATTTTCTGACTGATGTTTACTTATGACTTTTATGGGTCTTCTTTGATACTTCAGTTAATAAGTATTTATACACTAGTGAATTGAGTAGTTATAAACTTTCTTAGCAGCATTTCAGCAACCAGTACCTATACGTAAACAATATTAAAACCAAGAGCATAAAGCTCATGTGGTAGCAGAGTAAAATGAATTTTTTTGCTTTTTCTAGATAAGATGGTGTGATATGTAGTATTGCATAGTTTTTTCTAACCTCATAAATTACAAGTTTGAAAGACTAAAGGGATTTAAAGAAAACTAATCAGTATAAGATGAGCAATTACCATTGCTCCTTTATCTCTTTCTGATCCATGAAGCATGAAGGGAATGACATGAGTTTTGTTCTAGTGATACTTACTAAGAAACCCGTCGTCGTGTCTAGGCTTCGCGAACAAAGATCCAGGGAGGGCTCCACCCATGCTCCTCATCAGCGCCTTTTACAAGCGCGCTGATAAAAAGAGGATAGCGGATAGCACCCTCGAGCCTGCGCAATGGATTTTTTTGAGGTGAGACACAGCATGCGCAGAGCTGGACCCACCCTTTAGTCCTAAGGTTCATCTGCCAGGGCTTAGCAAGTTTGGATGCTGGTAGCGAAGTCCTTAGGACAGAGGTTTAACCTCTTAGATGGAAGGTCTTACAGGGCTAAACGAGCTCCATCTGCCTGGGTTTGGAATCAGAGTTGTCCCTCTCCTAGGATGACTGCTAGAAGGCTAATGAGCTCATCCTACCCATAGAAGGATTATAGGAACATGGGTATCACTCCCCACACTTTACTGTGGGCAATGAGTTTAGTGCTCCCTCTGCTGTTGGCAGGGACAGTTACCACACGAGGGGCCACAGAAGACCCCAAGTGATTTTCAGACTGTGCCTGACTAAGAAACTACCTGAAAGATTATATGTATCTTTGAGGGCAAAAGAAGGCTAATATTCTTTTTTTATGCAATTATTGTGTGTACAGCTCTTGAGAAGAATTTAGAACCAAGATTTGTGTTTCCTTATTGGAAATAAAGCTTGCCAAGCACAGTAAAACTTTTTATGTATTCAGAGTATTTTTCTTCTTCATGTAAACATTTCAGCCTCTCAGCTTAGAATAGAATAAGAAAGTGAAACTAGCTAAGTCCCAGCCTATACTATGGACTAAATTCATTCAAGTGCATGCCAGAGGATTCATTCAGGCTAGCTATGTCTCAGTGCCATGTTAGAGGAGAATAAGCTGTGAGATGGATTTTGCATATCCAGGTTTTATTCAAAGGGAAGTCACAGTGCAACATCAGAAGGAAACTGCAATATGCTCCAGTAACTTCCCTACCAGGAGTGATCACAGAATGAGTGCAGAAAGGCAAATTAGAGCTTTTCTTTCTATGTCCTGAGGATTATTCCAAAGAGACAAAATTTGTTTCACAGAGCTGAATGGGTTTAAAGACAAGTTATTTGTTGCTAACCATTAAGTTATTCCATTGGTTTATTGTAGTGCTGTAAAACAGATAAGGAGAAGCTTAACTACATCTTTTTTAGATTGATGATTATTTACAATACCAAATTGGTAGACTGTGCAAATTTGTGCTAAGTGTTGCAGGATGTTAAATCGAGTTCTTAATAGTGTATTCTGAAAAAGCTTGCTTTGGTAAAGAAAGGTAAGTGCAATTTACCTTTTATTTACTGAGTAAGAATCAAAAGTACACTACATCCATCCTTAGGTTCTTTAATCTCTAACCATCCAGGGATCTGTTCTGAAACATTGACTTTTTCTGTTGTTCCAACTTAATGAAGAGATCTATTCTTTTTCCCCTCTAATGGATACATGTAACTAATCCAACTGTTATTTCAGTCTAAAAGTCCTTAGTTTTGATGCCTTCTTCCCTAGTGAAACAGTAATTCAGAGAAGCTTATTAATACTTAACTAGGACTTTGTATTATGTATAACTTAAACTGAGGCTATCCAGTCTTTCCAACTGTGTTACTAAGTTGCCTTTTGACACTGTGCTGCTAAGAGCCACAACATGCACATCTATACGATAATGTAACACAGTGGAGCTCCAGGATTTCCCCACATCTGTGTGATAGGTACTGGGCTAGGTAAAGAGCATAATTGAGCCCCAGAGTAACTTGATGACAGCTCCAGCAGCCCCTGCCAGCTGCCTTCTTCCCACAGTCAGGGATTTGGATTTACCCAGCAGCCCCCACATCAGAATAACCCTGCTACTGTTCACTTGATGTAGTCATGGCGCAGGAGCTGCATTTGACCTGCTCACGCGCGATGTCCAGCTTACTGCCCGCTAGCTGGTTATCCTGACTTAGGCATTGGCTTACTTAAAAAAGAAATCTGTATTTCCTAGTTTTAATCTAATTGTTGTTCATGTAGGTTACACTGCATGTTTTCCAGTAGTGTACCAATCTCTAGTACTGAATTGCATGGTTGTTCTACTGTAAAGTCTCTATGTATGTTGTTTTAATTTTGTTTTTTCTCTTTTCTTTTTGTTCAGACAGGGGATTTGGCTTCTGTGCAATTAGCAGGAACTCCAAACAGATGGGAGGTCTTGTCTGCAGCTCCTGCCACTATAAAGGATGAAGCTGGTACTCTAGTACAGATTCCAGGTGCTGCCACAGTAACTTCAAGTGGGCAGTATGTCCTACCTATTCAGAGCTTGCAAAATCAACAAATCTTTTCTGTTGCACCAGGATCAGATTCATCAAATGGCACAGTGTCTAACGTACAATACCAAGTAATACCCCAGATCCAGACAGCGGATGGTCAGCAGGTTCAACTCGGCTTTGCAGCCTCTTCTGATAATAGCAGTATAAATCAAGAAACTGGTCAAATTCAGATCATTCCTGGCTCTAATCAAACCATCATTGCCTCTGGAACACCTTCAGCTAATATTCAGAATATCTTGTCACAGTCTGGTCAGGTCCAAGTTCAGGGAGTTGCAATTGGTGGTTCGTCTTTCCCTGGCCAAGCGCAAGTAGTTGCTAATGTCCCTCTTGGACTGCCAGGAAATATTACTTTTGTACCCATTAATAGTGTTGATCTAGATTCGCTGGGACTTGGCAGTGGTTCTCAAACCATGACAGCAGGCATTAATGCAGATGGGCACTTGATAAATACTGGACAGGCCATGGATAGTTCAGAGACTTCTGAAAGGACTGGTGAGCAAGTTTCTCCTGAAATTACAGAAACTGCCACTGATAATGACTTATTTGTGCCAACATCATCTTCATCACAGTTGCCCGTTACCATAGACAGTTCAAGTATATTGGAACAAAATGCAAACAGTTTGACTACAACTAGTGGTCAAGTTCATAGTTCTGATCTTCAGGGAAATTACATCCAGACGTCAGTCTCTGATGACACACAGGCTCAGAATATTCAGGTCTCCACAGCACAGCCAATTGTACAACATATACAGCTTCAAGAGTCTCAGCAGCCAACCAGTCAAGCCCAGATTGTACAAGGTATTGCGCAACAGACAATCCATGGTGTGCAAGCAAGTCAAAATATATCTCAACAGGCTCTTCAGAATCTTCAACTGCAGCTGAATCCTGGGACTTTTTTAATTCAGGCACAAACAGTGACCCCTTCTGGGCAGATAACCTGGCAGACATTTCAAGTGCAAGGAGTTCAGAACTTGCAGAACTTGCAAATTCAGAATGCACCTGGTCAACAAATAACTCTAACTCCTGTGCAGACTCTCACTCTTGGTCAAGTTGCAGCAGGTGGGGCATTGACGTCAACTCCAGTTAGCCTAAGCACTGCTCAATTGCCAAATCTACAGACAGTTACAGTAAACTCTATAGATTCTGCTGGTATTCAGCTGCATCAAGGAGAGAATGCTGGCAGTCCTGCAGGTATTTATTTTACTATTTTTGCGGAAAATCGACATTTGTTATTGTCTGTGGTTGGTTTAAATGGTGATAATCATAAGGTTGTCTTGGTGCAGAAGACTACAAAATACAGTGGGTTAAACATAGTGATGATAGATTTTATTTGAAACTACTATTCTATTAGAAATGCTGTAATGGTAGAACACAGTCCCTCCTCGCTTCTTTTTTGTATATGCTCCTGTAAGTCCCAACTGGGCATATTAGTTAACAGCACTTGTAATACAATGTTTATTAGTACTTATTAGTCTTACCATGCAGAAGATCTGCATAGTAAATTGAGAAAGGGGAAATCAGCTACCACTCTTCTAAGGGAACAGTATCATTAGCATACCTCATTCTTCCCAGTCCTGAATAGATGATATTCTAATGGAAAACTCAAGTATATTTGTTGGTACAGTTCTTTTCCCACTGAAAATATTCAGATCCCCTTAAAGTGCTGTTATTCATCTGCTGTTTTAAGTTAATTTCCTGCTAATTTAATATCAGTATAACTGTGATGTACAAAACTTACGTAAACAGAAGTGAAATTAACATGTAAATATCAAAATGGAGGTTGTGTTTAAGAATACAGGAGAATTTTTAGTGCTAGTCATTTGAATTGTGTTTCAGAATGTTAATGATAAAACACACTTAAGTTTATCTCTGCAAGCAGAGAAGAAAGACTGTTTTCTTAAAACAGGTGTTTCTTCAGGTGAGAAAAAATAAACATGCTTTTTTTTTTTTTTGTAAATTTGATACAGTGTATTACAAATTTCAGGTTCAAGGTATTTTGCTGTATCAGAAGCCATTTAATTGCATCATTGTGAGGTTGTGCCCAGACTAGTTATGAGGGGCAGAGTGAGTAGTAGAGGTAATTTAGGAGAGAAATGTTGCACAGAGTAGCTTGGAAATCTCTGTTTTACTATAATCATGTAGTCCAGAGCTCTGGTTCATTAGGATACTGAATTATAAATGTTTAAGTGAAACATACATGTTTTGTATTGTATGCATGTTTTTTGGTTCATTTTGTTTTGGAAGTGACTTCTGTATTATTGACTTGCCAAAGACACAGTTATCTAGACCTAGATAAACCTGCTCTTCATTGGCTTGTAGGCAACAGCACTGGAGCATTTGCTCTGCTGCATAATCGTGATTCTTAAATTTTCTATTTCCAGTGACCACAGAAATCTTGGTTTGTCTCCATGACCTTATTACCTATGAGGACATGAGGTATAGACATCAGTAACCAAAAGCATGTGTTGTGCATGATAATAGAGCTAAACTCAGATGTCACACTCTAACTCTTGGAAAAAGGGCCCTATGGCTAATACAGAATACAAGGATGAAAACTTCTTTATTTCTGAGATTTGTATCTGGTATAGGATTGTGTAGCTAATGTTACTGCTTATGGAGTAACAACAGAAACTTGAGAAGAAAGATGGAGGAGAGAGGGGAACCAAAAGAAAAAACACATGAAAAAGAAGTTGAGCCTACTGTGTGTATTAGTTTGTCTATTGACAGTCCTTGAGAGTGTTTTAATAGCAGTTCATAATAAAAGGCAAGGGAGTTCCATCATGCATTCCTTAACTGTATTTTCCCATGGGGAATTTCATATGGGAAGGGGAGAGAGAGTAAATGGGATATATGAAATGTGATTAATTGGGCAGAAGCAGCAGATGAATAGCAGAAACTATTGCCTGAAGTGAATAGCTGTAAACACCTGATTATATTAAAGACAAGATGGAAATTTATAGTGACATTTTCCCTACTTGTCTAGGAATAATAAATGGATTGAAAGATAGTAAGATTGCCATCCCCTAAATTTGGGGAGAATTTAATTGCTCACTCCTTTATGTTACAAGAAACTCACTTTTCCAAAGTAACAATCAATGTGAGACTGATTGTAACAGAATCAGACTGAATTGCCTTGACGGACCTTCAGTGTCTTTGCCATATACATCTAGTATTTTGTCTATATCAAAGTTTTCTGAGATAGTATTTTTCAGTGATGTTCCTCCTGTTCTCATTTATAAGCCCTTACAATATGCTACGGGACCCTTTCTTCAGGTCAAAGAGTAAATATGCAATTCAGAACAGGTAATGAAATTACTGGAAGAAATTTTTTAGCAGTCAAAAGTTATTGCTCTTCTGATCTGCAAATGAGGAAAACTAGTTTTAAACTGAAGAGGAAGTTATGTAGAAAGGACATCAGAATGACAGAAGTTAAAGCTCTTCTGAAAACTACCAATAAGCTTTGAAGCAGAGTTTCCCTGTATTTTCTTCCTCCAGCCCAGATGATGCACTTCCGTGACAAATACAGTTGGACTGTATTTTCTGTTTTCATTTAGCAAAACTTTTCTACCGGAGGCAAAAATAAAAAGAACATATTCCTAGTCTTGAGTCAGAGATGGTTGGTAATTATCTGAGTTCCAAATGATGTAGACTGCTCTGTTAGCAGTGTAGCTGTGAAAACTGTGGATTAGGTTTTGAATAGGTACAGCTCGTTGTGTGAGAGGTTTTTTCTAAGCCTCATTTCTCAGTGAAGCAATCTTTACTATTCTCATCAGTGTGTGAGTGGAAACAATGTCTTTACCTGGGTCCTACATTTTGTTTACATAATGGAAAGCCATAACAACCCTAAGGCAAAGCTAATAGCTTTGTCCAGTAAATGGACTGTTGTGTTTGAAAGATGTCCAGTAATTATGCTTCTACCAAAATGTCTGCTTTACAAGGTGCACATACACAGAGACCTCCATTGCACTGAATTTGTTCTGTAAAGTCTTGGCTGAGCTTGTTTTATCTTAGAACCTTTATTACAGCTCATATTTCTCCTCATTGTGCTTAGTGTTCTCTTGCAGGGAAGAAGGGAAGGGTGTTGGTTAATCATAGCTGAAACTTTCTTCACCATGGCTTTTCAAATCGGAAAGCTGTAACAAATAGTATTTATGTGTTGAACACTAGCAAAGAGATACCTTTGCCACCTCTGTTCTGGCTTCAGTCATATGGTCTTGAGAGGAAATTAAACCTGAGAAAGCTATCTAGTACTACCTCTTTTGTTGGCAGTTTGTAATAAAATACTGCATTGTGTGTAAAAAGCCATTATGCACAGAGCTCACAAACCCTTTAGCAACATACCTGTTCAAGAAAGGTATTTGTTTTTATTAGCATGTTCATGGATTTCTTTTTCAAACATTCCTTTTAGGAAAAACAAAGGATACTGAAATGTACCAACTTGTTTTATCAGTTTGAAAGAATTTTTGAGTTACTGGATTCCCCCCCCCCCAAAGCCATTGTCCAGACAAAGGAGACTCAAGTGTTAATCAAAACGAAATTGTAATAGTGTCACAGCTTATTTAGTAATGTACTAAATCACATTTTGGATTCGTTATTTCCTGAAAAAAGGCAGTTTTACCAGGTCTTATCTAGGTTGCTTAACTTTCTATAAGATGCTGGATACTATTTTTTTGCGGTTTCTTTTGACTATTCCAGTAGCACCTGAAGAAGCTACCAAGTCACCTAAAAGAAAGTAGCATTGGCTTGAGAAGGGACTTTGCTGCTTTTCAGTACTAACACACTCAGTTGAAAGATTATTATTATTTATTTTTATTTAAAAATAAAAAAAACCCTCTATAAACAGTTTTTCAGGTTGGTCTACAGTTGAAATAAAGCCAAAGGGATTCCTTTCAAGAGTAGACTCAAAGCACCACTGCAAAGCTGAGGTCTTCATTTCTACATCTTTCTTCCCTGCTCCTCCTCTGCAGGAGTATACACAGCTACTTAACAGACTCATCTGCCTGCTGCTATTGAAGCTTACAATCATGCCTGTTGACCAGCTTGTACCAGTTGATAGAGAGTAGAAAAGGTTGGCTGTTTGTGGTGGGAACTTCATTTCATTCCTTCTGTAAGCTGAAGTTTTTGTCACACTGAAGTAATTAAGCTAAATTTGGCCCAAAATTTGGCTGACAATTTTCAAGGTAAATAGTTGTCCAAGTGACAGATTAACTTTGATGTGCTTGTATCTTTTGAATATCACCTAAACAGTCTAAACCCCAAACCAAACAAAATTAGAAATGGTGTATTTGCAGCTTTTCTTGCAGGGATGGTTGCTTCAATATTTTAATGCTTCTTGTGAGGTAGTGCAGAATGCTACTTAAAGCATAGCTTTCTTCTGACTTTTTAAAAAAATTCATTGGAAGTTTTGGGTTGTTTTTGGTATTACACAACTTAGTTTTTCTCTTTTCTTTTTAAGTTCCAATTTTTAACCTTATTAATTTTACTTTCAGTTATGTTTTTCCTTCTAAGGCGTTCTTTATACCAAGATTTTGAGAAGGGCGTGATGTTATGAAAATGAATCTAATTATTAAAAACAGTCTTATGAAATGCATGAAATAAACTGAAGCAACGATAAGTAAATATTTTCATCTGACAACATCTGTTTTGGCCTATCCAATTTATATTTGAGGTATTTCGTTTGCATGTTGTAAAACTGAAGTACTTAAATTCCATCACTGTTTGAGACAAAAAAATTAAGTTTGAAACTTTGACAAATTTTTTAATGCAGGAATTAGAGCAATTTATGTACTAATCTTATGTAAATGTTTTGCTTTCAGCATGCTTAAATTACTGAAATTTTTAGCAGTTAAGAATTATTGCTCTTCTGATGTCCTTATTTTCTCACAATTTTCAAAGGAAATTAGTAAATTGTGGAAGAATTAGACAACCATGCTTGTACATGTTTCACAGTCTTGCATATATATATATGCACATAGTTTGCATAACTTTTGTTGTGTGTTTTGGTTTTTTTTCTTAATGCAGTATCTCCTGCTGTGGAATAGAATTGCAGTTTTTCTTCAAAGTCTTAAAAATACTGAATTGTCACATCCTTCCTTTGTGTCTGTACTTCATGTGCTTTTCTGCTCTGTGTTCCAAACCAACTCAGAACCTAATTCATTTTCTGGCAGCCCATGGTGGTTAGGTGAAACTTTGTTGTGTGTATATTACACTTAAGTGAATATTCTGTCATATATACTGAGTGTCCAATGATGCAACTTAGATTCTCAAGCTTAGTGAGGTTAGTGTGACTTACCTTAGGCTCAGCTATCCTCTGGATGTTCACAAAAGAGGACAGTTTCAGTTAGCCATTCCTTTTCCATTTTTCAAATACCCTCTTTACAACATACTCCTGAAGCTAAAGGAAACCTCTTGGACCTGTGGGGATGTATGGCAAGTATCCATGAAGTGGAAGAGGCAAGGGTTTTTATTTCCACTACTGCTTTGCAGTCTCAGCACTTTAGGTCCATTACTTCAGATTCTGTGCAGTTTTCTTGCCTTTCAAACCTTCTGTCAGGATCACATACTTTGGTTCTGATCCCTAAAGCTAACTAATCAGTGCATTTGGCTCATAGAAAGTATCTCAAGTTTTTACTAAGTATAACAGCAGTCTGTTCATAATGCCAGGAACACTTACCAGGATCCTAGTTGTGATTGACCTCTTGAAGAAAAGGTTGGGTTGTAGATGAATTGTCTTTCACTCCTTGTAGAAGACATGTTTTTCAAAAGGTAGTAATTTTTAAAGGGAAAAGGGGAAAAAGAGATACATTATTGGTGTCCTGTCCTCATTATTTATCACACAGAAATTATACTTGTACTTAATTTTTCTTAATCAGAATGTTTTACTGTATCCTGTTAAGTCACTTGTCGTGCAAAACTCTCAAGTATATTATATTGATAGTGTTGTCATTTATTTAAAAAAAAAACCCAACTTTTAAATCTTAATTGTTCCCATAATCCCATTTTGAGTGACATTAATTCTTTCCTTACCTTACCTCTTTGAGTCTGTTTACCCTTTCTCAGGGTAAACTGAGAGCACTGGAGCATTCAAATGGTCAAAGGCTTGCAGCATTAAAGCCGTAGAGAGCTCTTCAGCCCTCTTAAAATTATTGAATGAAAATTATCCTAGGTTGTTAATTTGTCATTTACTTCAGTAGCTGTTTTTACATCTTCATGACTTTACTGTCAGTGGGAAAGCTTTCCAGTCTCATCTAGTGATAGGATGATTATTTGACTCTTACTGAAATACAGAAAAGAAAGAGTTATTGAACAGTTCTGCTTTCCTGAATTACTGCTGACAATTCTGTTGTTTGACCTAGCACCAGTTTAATACTCTTTTATGTAGGAATACTTAACCCTGCTGGTCACAGAATTCCATCTCCTCCTGCTTTCCTTACCTATTTCTGCAGTTCCTGGCTTCTTCTATATTGAGCATGATTAACTCTTCTTCCCCCTTTCTAGTTAACCCCTCTTATATTTTCAACTATGGGAAAAAAGGAGACAAATAAGGGCATGCTGCAGCAGGCATTACTGTCCATAATAATCCAAAATCTTGAGAATCAATAGACAACACATCTCAAAGAACTGCAGTTACTGTGGGGTAAGTAACTGTTCTTTGGTGCCTAATATGTGTTGNAAGACCCCAAGTGATTTTCAGACTGTGCCCCGTGCTGAGGTAGCACTGGCTTAAATACTTTCCTGATTCAAATTTTTAAGTAATAGGCTTAGAATCGTGCATAGGATCACTTGGAAATACGGTATGTGGCATTCCTTGCAAGAAGAAAGATCTGTAGCACTGTTTTTAATACTGTTGCTGGTACTGCTTAAATATTCAGAGGAACACCAAGGAAGAAATGCGGAGTCATTTCTATCTATATGAATTTGCATAATCTCCAGTTCCATTGCATTGGAAAAGACTGTTTTGCTCTTCTCCTTGGCTCATCTCTTCTCCTTCGTTGTCTTACTGTTGTCTCAATTACAATGGTACCTCCTCTTCTCCCCCAAAAATAGTGATGGCATTTTCACTCATCTCTTGCAGTAATATAAGACCTACTTGGAGGGGAACAGACTTACTGGTTCTAAAGACCTTGTTAAGACAGTCACACTGTGGGGTTTGCTGCAGTCCACTCTACTATACTGCATCCTGGAGAGGCTAGATAAACAATCTTTTGAGATTTATTTTTTTAAATTTAAAGTATAATCTACACAAGTATGAAGAAGTCCTGTCTGTAAATGACCAGTTTACCATGTACTTTTCTGTATGCCTGGAGTAGAAGATGGTCCTTCTGAGGAATACCTAAAGCAACAGCTATACTTTCTACCTTACCAAGATAACCAGGAAACACAGCATTTTTGACTTCAATTTTGCATTTTTAAAAATAATGCTATAAACTATTGTATGTCTATGCAAATTGTTGTTTTCTCCAGTATACTCAATTTTTAGGAGTGTTTTGCCTGCCCTCCTTTTTTTGTCCAAATAATTTTCTCATTTGTGCTTCCACCATTGTAAAACTACTATGAGCCTTTGTACTGCTGCAATAATACTGGTGATTGGGAGAGACTAGGAATAAAGAGATACTGGTGAAAAAAAGTGGAAGGAATTCAGTATGAAAGTTTGTGGAGTGGAACAAATATTGCATCAGTTGAAGATAAAAAGGCCTGGATGCTGGCATGCAGTAATAGACATTCTGGACATGTTTGTGTTGTTAGGGTGTGACTTTGGGGTATCAGTATAACAGGAAAAATCATGTTACATGGAATGTTTGACTTCAGTAGTGGAGTTGGTGTTGGAAGCACAGATATATACCCTGAATTGATCCATTCATCTTTGCTAGGACACATTGATATCTCTTTAAGTATGGGTATGCTGGATTCAGCTACGTGACTTTGCAAACTCACTATATGCTAGTGTCCAATGTTAGTAAGATCATAATGAAATTATCTCCTTAATATAGTGTTTTATTAACTTTATACTTTAAATAAAAAGATTTTGTGGAGCATTTGATTGGTGAAAGAATTTTGAGTATGGTGTATAACATATCCAAGTCCTAAAGAGCTCCTTGGAGGCTTGAATTAGCTTGTGTTGGCAGCCTTGCCTCTTTGCTGTATTTAGTTTCCTATTACGGGCCCTGTTGCATAAGAGTAAATTAGCCTTTTGCCTTTCTCTAAAGTTGCTGTAACTAAATGTGTTAGTGTACTTAATAGTATCCAGTTTGAAAGGTCAATTCTATAAACTCTGTATGTTGTGTAGTGTTTTCATCTTTGCTTATGTAAAATGATTTTTATATATAACGTATATAGAAGTTATTTCAGATAATAAAATTTTCATATGTGTGTCTCAGAAAAGGACTTAATTTAGTAGGAAGGATACTTTGGTGGGTAATACAGAATACTAGAAGTCGCCATGGAGGTTTTGTACTTGTTATGTTGCTCTCTGAGTTCGTGAACTTCTTATGGTTCAAGTGAAGCTTAGCGTGCAGGTGAGTTTGGACAAGCTTACCACAATAGTTCTCTGGATGCTACTGTGTGTATAAAGAGCCAGCAAAAGTGAGTGTGCTAGCTCCTGGATTCCCACAGATCAACGCCTGTCATAATTCACGCTAACTGAATTTCTGGCATTGACTTTTGCAGCCAAACCAGATAAATATTCTAGATTTCCCTGTTTCTAAACTGGAATGCAGTAGTTTCCTAGAGAATTATTTTAGCTCAGTGATGTAGTTTACAGCACAGTTCCACAAATGCTTTTACATGTGCAAGTAAAAGGAAGGCAAACTGTGGTGTTGGGAAAGACTGGAGTGAGACTTCAGTAGCACCAAATTTTTGTGTGTAGCTACATGCTTTGTCTCTAAACAGATGAATAGTGGAGATGGTTCCAAAGATAGACCAGGTAACTGTTACTCTTTATATATTTTATCATTAATTTCTTTCCTGGTCTCTACTGGGACAGGATGCTGTTTATGATCTGACTCAGTGTAGTTTTTCTTATGTTTTACCACGCAATCTGTGCAGCTTTGTCATCATAATGCAGATGATGGCTGATGCACCCACTTCAAGAAAGAATTGAAAGTGGCTACAGTGCTTGGTTAAGATTTCAGGGTTTGAGTTAAGTATTAAAGTCTACATGGTATCTGAGTTTGTTCTGCAGAGAAAGCAGTCTCTTAAATACATCCAGAAGACACAAAGCTTTTAGTCTGAGGCTTCAATAAAAGAAATCATAGTAATAAAAGAAATGGCTTGCTACTGGCTAATCATGTCCACTGAAAAAATACAAAGTAAACTACTCTGCTGAACCAAAGAAGGGGCTAGGGTTCAGCTTTCTGAAATGATTTATAGAAACTTTTTTTTAAAATACAGACTTTCAGCTTCTTGGGAATCCACAATAATGCCTGAGAGGAAAAACATTCTTACTAAAATGTACATTAGTTAAAGTAGTTGTGTTTCACAGTGTACTGTAATGCTGTAATTAGTTCTTGGATTAGATTGAAGTAATGCTGTGTAAGGAGGGGGTACCCATACTTGCAAATGTCCATCCTATTAGGATAAATTAGGAGGCTTTTTTCATCCATGAAACTGTGAAGACCTATTTTGACTACTAGCTCATCTAAATATTAACATGGTTTGTGTGCTACTTTACTTGTCTCTCTAATGCTGAGTAACATTCTTCCCCGAATATTTTCTTCTCTGTGTATAAAGAAAAAGGCATAAATTTGAGGCGAGAAGGGGAAAATGGAACAAAGGCATGATTTGTTTTGTTTTGTTTTCCTTATATATCTTGGTCTTTCTTAGGTCAAAACCATTTACTTAATAGATTTCTTATGTTACTTAATATATCACTGTGCATACTGAACACTTCTCAAGATCATGCTTCATGTCATGCTAACTGAGAAATCCTGTAGAAATATAAATGGCTACTCAGGATCATTTCACTACTCAACATCATATGAAGCATGTGTTTACATTTTTTCTTTTCATCCTTTCCAGCCTCTTATTCCGTAGTTTTTCCAAAGTTTCAAGCAAGAAATATCCTCCTGGTGACAGCATTCCCTACCAAGAATAGTTCAGACTTAAACTTTAGTACTTTATTATAGCTTGTCTTCAACTTTGAAATGTAAAGTAGGATAAACTTTTTGAATATGTTACAGGTTACAAGGGCAGAGAGACAATGTCAGTGTTCACTAAAGGATGTTGACTTCTGACTGACATAGTGCTCTCGGCAACAGAAAGATTTGATCATTCTGGTTTCCTTCTCTCTATTTAATGGGCTACTTAGGGATCTGTGTTTGTTCTTTTCCTCAGATATTAGGATTAAAGAAGAGGAGCCTGATCCAGAAGAGTGGCAGCTCAGTGGTGATTCTACACTGAATACCAATGATCTAACTCATTTGAGAGTGCAGGTGGTGGATGAGGAAGGGGACCAACCACATCAAGAGGGAAAAAGACTGCGACGAGTAGCTTGCACATGTCCCAACTGCAAAGAAGGTGGTGGAAGGTATGTAATTTTCAGTGGCTTATAATGCATCTAATGATGAAAACAAATGAGTTAAAAAGGAGCCTTGGTTAACAGGAGTTGTCTGCAGCTAGAGAAAACTAAAGATTTATGCAAACAGTTTATGCAATAAAGGACTGCCACCTTTATTTCTGGGTTTGCAGATGGCTAGGCAGATTATTACATCCTCTCTGAGTTACTCTATTGAGATTAATTGGAAAAATCTGTTGTTAGATGCTGCTTAGTACAAATGAGGGGGATAGAATATTAGCCTAAATAATATGAAACTGAAATATTTTGGAATATGCACATCTGTGACTGGCTTCCTATCATATGTCAATGACTTGATTAAATTCTGTGTTCCCATATTTCCTCACTGATTGAGCATTTATTTCCCACAGTTCAATTGCTTTAGAGTGTTTAAAAATCCATTTATCTTGGTTTTCTTACTCATAAGGAAAAACAAGGTTTGTATAATAACTCTAAATACCAAAATTTGAATTGGCTGATTGTTTTCAAAGTCAGTGGAGATTTGGCTAACAAAAACGTGGTAAGTTCCAATTAATGTAAAACTTCAGGGCTGCATAGGAAGCTGTGTTTTATTATCCTGCATCTCCTGAAAATATTCTTCAGCTCTTTTTTGTTACAAATATTCCTTTCTATTCCAAAACCCTTTGTTTTAAACATCTCAGTTTTGGATATAAGAGAGGAAGTGGGTATAATAGGGTGCCTTTTACAAGTGAAAATACTTAGGTGTGTTTTCTGCTTGATATACTTGTGCAGGGGCTTCTTTCCAGTACACTAAAATTTGTCCATAGTTTTTTCTCTAAAATGAAAGTGTTTATTTATGTGAAAACTTAGAATAAATTACCGAGTTCTCTAATAGTATTGACTGAATAAATCTATTGTCAAGTCTCTTGTGGGTTTTTGCTATATATTCTAGATAAATCCTTTGCAAACACAGAGAGGTAATCATTGAATCATAGAATTGTCAGGGCTGGAAGGGACCTTAAACATTATCTAGTTCCAACCCCCCTACCATGGGCAGGGACACATCCCACTAGATCAGGTTGCTCAGAGCCCCATCTAGCCTGGCCTTAAAAACTTCCACGGATGGAGCTTCCACCACCTCTCTGGGCAACCAGTTCCATTGTCTCACCACCCTCATGGTGAAGAACTTCCTCCTAATATCCAACCTAAAGCTTATGTCCATTACCCCTAGTCCTATTGCTGCCTGATATCCTAAAAAGTCCTTCACCAGCCCTCCTGTAGGCCCACTGCAGATACTGGAAGGCCACAATAAGGTCTCCTCGGAGCCTTCTCCAGACTGAATAATCCCAACTCTCTCAGCCTGTCCTCATAGGAGAGGTGCTCCAGCCCTCTGATCATCCTTGTGGCCCTCTGGACACATTCTAGCACCTTCATATCTTTCTTGTAATATCTTAGGCAGCCATGCTAAGTAAATATTAAGTGTTAAAGAAAAAAACCCACTTTCATACATTTACATCACATATGAAGCTAGTGATAATATATGCAGTTCAGTTTATACAGCATCTTTGTCCATCAGTTTTCTCTTGTTCAGTTCCTATGTGTAGTTCACTGAAACCTGGCACAGACTAAGTTCTTGGTGAACCTTGGCTCTGCTGTGGAGATCTGCCCAAAGTACACCCTTGGTTGAGATTTGCTTCAGTCTGGGAGAAAAACTCTGAAAACCTGATTTGCACTGGCCATACTCCTAGGATTTCACATGTTCCTCCTTCCTTGACCGCTATTACGAACTACAGTGGCTTTAATTTAGAGACATCTTTACTTTAAAGTCCTCTTCCTCCTAAGTGGAGTTGCTATATCACTGAGTTTTAAAGGGAAAGCCTTTAAGAGGCTTTGAGAGATGATTTTGATTAACTCTGGAGAAGGGTATAGTCTGACTGAAACTCAGATATGGGAATTTGGGAAGGAGTTGAGCTAAGATGGTATCGAGTTTAGATAGATGAGAATCTGAAATCCACTGTAAAGGAAGGACTGGACACATCAAATCTGCAGTCAGTAGGAAAAGTAGGACAGGAAGTCAGAATGTGAGAAGAATTAGAACTAGAATAGAAATGGGATAATGAAGGAGACAATGGTGAGGAACAGAAAAAGAGTGAAAATGCCTACAGTTGCTAAAGCAACTTTCCCATTGGAATGTAGAATTCCTTAGAGTCTACCAAAAAGGAGTAAGCTTACTTGGAGGAATATTTTGCTTCTCTTTCTGATATATGTTGGTCATGTTACGTAGCTGCTGCAGTTACTTATTTGTCTCTAAAGCAGTAATTCTGAGTTTTGATTTGTCTTTCAACTGCTATTGACTTGTGGAGTTTCATATAATAGGACATTTACTTTTATAAATTTATCCAGACAGCATTCACAATTCTTAAAATGATGTTAAGATTGCCAAACTGAAAACTTGGAAAATGGCAAATACTGAAGTTAAGATACCCTGGACAATTTTTATCCCTTGTGCATATGCATTATCATTTAGTTTCTGATTACATCACTGCATATTTTTTTTTATGACCTCAATGCCATTCAGTGGATGGGATACATAATGCACAAGGATAAATTAGGGCTGTGTAATGATTGACACCTGCTTCATTTACTCCAGAAATCAGAAGGCATTTAGGGAGTGAGATTCAGGACTGCAGCAACAGGGCTCTGAAATTTTAGGGATGTTTGTCTATCCACTCTACCTTTTCCACAGCAGAAGTGCTGAGTTCATTCCTGTAAAAAAGTCCATTGAGCTGAATTGTGAACACTTACAGTACTCCAATAAAATATGCTTCTGCTCTGTTGAACCTGACACCTCAACCTGGTGGGTGTTCAACAGTTTTGACCTTAATCTCTTTCTACCTCATATTTGGGTGTATGAAATGATCATCCACAGGATTGTTGCAAGACAATAAATTCATTAGTGTTTGTGGATTTTTTAGAGACTGAGAGTGTTGTGAGTGTCCACAATGAGGAAACAAAAAACCCATGGGAAATTAATAATTCTGTAGTACTTAAATAATATGTAACTATTAAGACAAGAAAAGTGCATTAAATCGGTATGATAAAGCTGAATAGCATTTGGCACAATGAATACTATTCCTCCTATGTACTGAATGAGCTAGGAAAAGGTAGTACATGGCTTCACATACACAGACTTCATCATGAATTTATCTTCTGTTTAACCTTAGTTTTGGCATTTTTTTTTTTTTCTGGATGCAAAGGGGAGTTGAGGGGTTCTTTCTGGTTTTTGTTATTGGCTTTTGCTGGATTTTTTTTGGGCTCTCAACGCAGAATTATACTACAAGGCAGTCTTCAGAGGATTTCTGTTTGTACCAGTCCTGTGAAACAGGAAGCCACTATTATCTTTACCTTACTTGGCAGGGGGAGGGTAGGAACGGATGATCTATTAGGTATGTAAATTAATAGCTTATAACCTCAAGCTTACACAGTAAATGGGGGATAAGCAAGTGGAGAAAGAGAAGGATGTACCTCAAAGGATGGCTGATCCCAGACAGTTCACCCTCCTCTGAGTTAACATCTGGAGATTGCACCCTCCTCTCAATTACATCTGGAATTACACTGAGATGCCCCTGAAGAATAGGTATGGGGTTCTGC
>VWZO01022547.1:1514-12357 GCA_013396975.1 Bucco capensis | reverse complement strand
CTCTGAATGGCATCCCACCCTTCTGGCATATGTACCACAAAGTAAGTTGTAATGCTGCTATTAGTCCACAGTGTGTTGCAGAGCTTGAAATTCTCACCTAAGGGCAGATGAAATCAGGTTACTTGTAAATTATTTGAGAAGCAACCTGATTTGCATCCAGGAGATCTATGTCAGTAAAAACAAACTATTCCAGGTTGCTGTCTCTCCTCATCCCCTTTTGATCTTGGTTGTTAGTGAGCACCATCTTCTCTGTGAGTCAGTATAGAAGCTCCATCAAAACCATTTTGGTTTAATCTGGCTATGGGCCAGAAGAGACAAAATTTCTGTTGGATCCCAGGATAGGCTTTACTCTGCTTGAATGAAACACTTAAGCCATACCTTAATTCTAGGTAAGTAAGAAAGCCATCTGATAGAAGCACAAACCAGTGGAAAACTACATAGCTCAATATTGCTGATAAACACATGGTAACCAGAATAGACATAGAATCTGGGTGAAGAAGTCCAGTGGTCTGGATTGCCATGGCACTGGGGAGGAATAGGGAGTCGGATGGAGGCTGCACATTTCCTTTCTTCCATTTCTACCAGCAGTGATGCTGAACAGAGGAGCTACAGCAAGATTAACAAGTGTTTTGTGCTACTGTTAAGGGAATAATGATTTGACCACAAAGACAGATGGCTTGGACAACAGTTTGACTACAGGGAGCAATGGCTTGACCACAGTCCCATCCACACACTTTGCACACTTTGCACAATAATAGATAATGAGGTATAAGAATTACCCAGAATCGATACACATTTTTAGGGGAAGAGAATTTGACACCAAACTGCAGGGATGATTTTGTTCTCCTGAGCCTCCCCAAAGAGAAAACTTTTGGTAAGATTTGCAACCTCGGTGTCATGGGATAATTTAAAATTGAAAAGGAAAGAGACATATGTACGTCATATTCCCTTTTGAACTTTTGAATTTTAATATGGACACTGTTTCTTTAAGAAAATGCAGTGGCTGGACTTTTCCTGCCCCCCTCCCTTCTTTTGCCCACGAAAGAATTTGTTGGAAGGAGCCTAGAGAAACTGATAAGAAAGAAAAACAAAACCCCGCACCTGCGCAGATGTAAACCATCACCGCGGCATTTCCGGACGGGAATGATCAAGGGTTGTAACCCTGAGACATCACTCAAGAGAGACAACAAACAGCAAATCACAGACTGTGCGGAGGGGTGATGTATTTTTGTGTATTTAAGAGGGGGAAGTGAGAGTTCTCTCTCTTCCTGCTTCCTGTCTCTCTCTCGGTCGGCTCGGCTCTTCCTCTCCCCTTTTACAGAAAAAAAAGGAGGCCTCTGGCATTCTTGAAATCCCTCAGGCTTTCTTGAAGGTAGTGGGGGAGCAATAAGGAGGGTGGATGTTTGGAAGCCTGCCAGCTTTTGCTGGCAAGGTCGGACATTGTGATTAATTGGAAGGGGGAGGGAAGTGATTAATTGGAAGCCTGCCAACTTTTGCCAGCAGGACAGGCACTGTGATTTATAGCAGGGGAGAGCCGAAAGCCATCTTTGAACTAACCACCTTATTTATCTCTTTCATACTGTTGTACCATTTAAATATAGATAAAGCTATTCTTAGAAATTCACTATCTGCGTGCCTGGTGCTCTTATTTCAATTTGTTGTCCCCATCTTTGGGGAGAGGGGGTATTCTGGCAAAGTCCTCTCAAAAGATTGTTCTTTTGACCTAGTAAATCTCAGTTATTCTGGTCAAACCAGGACACTCGGCTCTGCTGAGTGCTTTCTGGGAAATCAAGCTTGTGATCACAATTGTGTTTTAGAGCTATAGCTATTCTGCAGCTTACCACATTTATCACTAGCAATCTTAAATAATCTGTATGTGTTGCATATAAACAAACTGCACTGTTGCTCACTGACAGCTGCTTTGAATGTGGCCAGACCTGCAGTGCAGGTTGTTTATGCAGCCAGTGTTAGAACTATAGTCACAGCAGTAATTGGCCTGCTTATAATCAGGTACATTCAGCCACCCCCACCCCCTCCAAACTCTAGGACCAGCTAAAAGGCAAGGAGATTTATCAGTTACCAAATCTATGTCTTACCACATTTATCCTTCTCCAAATGGAACACCATCTTCCTAAAGTGACTGTCTATGCTCCCTGTAGAACAAGATTCAGAGGAAGACCAGTCTGCCAAAGACTGGCTGTCTAAACAGGATCCAGTAATCTCAAGTGTCTTGGTTTGGTTTATGTGGCCACTGAGCCAAATGGGTCCTTCTTTAGTGGGCGGGGTTTATGCCAGCAGTCATTGCGGCCAACAACTGATTGCATTGTTTAGCACTGCAATGTACTATAAGATATCTCTAAATAGTTTTAAAAAAAACATGGCCCTATTTTCCTGTGTGCCTGGCCCCTTGACTACAGACTTGCTTTGAGCCTGCTATTATAATGCCGGTGGGGATGGAAAAATATTGCCATGTGCTTTGGACATGTTAACAATACAGAATATTCCTAAATATAGACAGATTCAGCCTTTCTGATTAGCTCAGTGGACTAGGAACTGTGAAGATGTCTGTGTCTACCTCTGACCATCAGTTACATGGGTAGAGAGAAGAGTCTCAAAATTACCTCATGATATGTTCAAACACAACAGATTTTTTTCTTCAGCGAACACCAAATTACCCAAGTCCATCCTGGAAGAACCACCACTTCAAATTCAGCTGCACATTTGTTACTGCAGAGCATCTTCAAGGCTTGTCTGGCCACACCAGTAACAAGGGCCATGGCTGGACTGAGGTCTTGCTGCTGTGCACCCAGGAAGCGGAAAAGTAGTGGAAAAGGGAATGTGAAGAGTTCATCCTGATGCTCATTTACCATAAACTGCAAGAGATTTTGAGAAAAGGTATGCTGCCATTGGGAGGAGCAAGCTCTGCATACCTCATCCCCTTATCCTGGTAGAAACAGCATTTCCATCCCAGCTCACCAACTGTATGACAGAGGCTAAAATGAGGCCATTGCTATTTTCCTCCCTTGAGCATTTCTTTCTTTGAGTGGACTACAGGTAGCCCTCTTTTCTCACACACCTGAGTTAGTGGTGCTGTTTGTGCTATACAGTGTGAGGTTCCAGTGTTGCAGTGCTTCTTCACCTGACTAAATTTGTCACTTCATGTGCTGTGAGTCACAACCTAAATTGTTGAAAAACTTCTCTCTCCTTTCTGTCTGATTTCTACCTGCTGTGTGCTTCCTATGAAGCCATGATAAATACAAATCATGGTGATACTAAATGAAGTTTGCCAGCAATGGGTCACATCCAGCAGACATAGTCTGCTCACTTTAATAGATTCCTACTAAATACAGGAATTGATTGAGACAGATTTTGTGGTATTTGGTCCTTTCACTAATTAATGTTACTATGACAGCTTTCAGGAATAAGTCAGACAGGACCTCAGGGAGGCAGCTAAATACAGAACTCCTTTGAGCATGGAGCCTGCTGCAACTGCAACCATAAATAAAAATCTCAGGATATTCAAACACTGCAAGAAGTTTTTCTCACTGACAACTGCCTGAGAGTCAGTGTGATAATAAACATTGTTCCTGCTAAAGAGTCAAAATGTGTTTCAGAAGTTTGTGACTTCACAACTTCACAATTCAGATCTGCAAGTTCTGGAGACCAAAAATTTATGTACGTTTATTTTCAACTTCCATGCCTTGTTCTAGTACTCTCTTGGATAAACAGCTGGCATAAACTCTAACATCAAAAACTGCACCAGAACTGGGACTCCAAACCCATACAAAACAAACCCAAAGTGATTGTTTTCTCTAGAGATCCAAAACAACTATGCGAAAATTGTTTCCTATGCAGCATTTACAGACAGAAAGGTTGTGAAATATTTACCTAGAAAACCATTTGTCAACTTTTCTCATGGCACATCAGTTGCAACCTATAGTTAACATTTCCATGGGTAGGACTGCTCACATCATACAGAGGCTTAAGTTTCATGTTCTGTCAAATACACAGCTCGGGCTTTTAATAGGACTCAAGCTACAAATACCTCAGTATTAATTCAATCTATTGATTTTTCCCTTTCTACATTTTCTCATATGTACCAGCATTATAATCAGATAGTTTTTTCTTGACCCTGTTTACATGGAATAACACAGACTATCCCAAATTGGAAGGGACCCACAAGGATCATCAAGCCCAAATCCTGTTTAGGCACAGGACAACCCCAAAGTCACACTATGTATTTAAGAGCATTGTCCAAGGGCTTCTTAAACTCCACATGAGTTGGTGCCATTACTGCTTTCCTGGGGATCTTGTTCCAATGCTCTACCACTCTCTGGGTAAAGAATCTCTTCCTAACATCTAACCTGAACCTCCCTTGGCACAGCTTCATGCCATTCACCCACGTCCTGTCGCTGGTCACTAGAGAGAAGAGATCAGCACCCACCCCTCCCTCTCTGGTGAGGGAGTTATAAACTGCAATGAGGTCTTCCCTCAGTCTCCTCTTCTCCAGGCTGAACAGACCAAGTGATTTTAGCCTTTCCTCATATGATTTCCCCTCCAAGCCCTTAACTATCTTTGTGGCCCTCCTCTGGATCCTCTCCAACAACTTCATGTCCCTCTTGCATTGTGGTGGCCAAAACTGCACACAATACTTCAGGTGAGATCGCACCAGTACCAAATAAAGTGGAACTATCACTTCTCTCAGTCAACTAGTGATGGAGTGCTTGATGCACCACAGGATCCAGTTGGCCCTTCTGGCTGCTAGGGCACACTGCTGACTCATCTTTAACTTACTATCTATTAATACTCCCAGAACCCTCTCCACAGTGCTGCTTTCTTGTCTCTCATTCCCCACTCGGTAGGTGATTTTCAGGTTGCCCCTTCCCGAGTGCAGAACCCCACACTTGCCCATGTTAAACTTCATATGATTTGTGGCCGCCCAGTCCTCCAATCTGTCTAGATCTCTCTGCAGTGCCTCTCTGCCTTCACTGGAGTCAATGGCACCCCCCAACTTAGTTCCAAGTATTACTACTATTCATATATACACATGCACACACTCCAAACAACAACTCTGTTCAAAGCACTGAAAAGAATGTTTTGTGATCTTTCACCTTCTCGTGCAGTTAAGGAGATCATGAATTTTCCAAGTTATTTTGTAGGTATGTATGCATCAATGAACTTACAATCCAATGACTGCATGATGCTCTCCTCCAATATTTTTCCAAAGAATTAACTACTTCTGGCTGGGTTCTTATCTCCAGTGCTGTGAAAACTGCAGTTACAATAGAGTGAAAAGAGCCTCTCTAGATTTCTTCGCTGTAAAATACGATCTGAATCACCAGTTTCTCTTGAGCTAGTTCACACATAAAGCCTGCTCATACCCACAAGACCCACAAGACTACATTGAACTGTTTCTTGGTGAGTGGCAGGAACAAAGACAGCAGGAGGAAAGCATTTGTTAGGAAAGGAGGACATAGCCAACAAGAGCTCATAAATTTTGTGGCAGATAATGACAACCATTTGAAGATTTTGGGAGATTTATTTTTATCATCTGAGGAGATGATCAGGACTTCATGGAAGAAATGTTTTATTTTAAAGACATGAGGAAGGAGGTCTTTGCTATCTGGGACACAGGGAAAGCAGATGTGAAGAAAGAAGGGGAAGAAATAATTGTGCATTACTGACACAGCAGAGCAGAGCAAAGAAAAAAGGAGCAGGGGCAAAGCACTGTGGAGATGGGTTGTACAGGACTAGCAAAAGCATGAAAGAGCAGACTCTGAACACTGATCTCTCAGATACCAGAAAGCCTCCACATGTTTTATGCAGCCTATGTTATTTCCATGCCCTAGCCTTGGCAAAAGGATATTTTTGAATCCTGAAACAATGGATGGAAAAGCAGCAGAAGTCCTGAGCTCTCCCTCCAGGACCACACTGTGCTGAACTGGAACAACCCAGAAGGACATGAGCTGATATGCTCTACGTAGTCACTGGGCAAAATACTGCTGTTATAGTCAGGTTAATATGACCAAATTCACATCCTTCATTCTTCTCTTTTTAACACATGCTTTCAGAATTCCCAGAGAAAGCTCTAGGAAGCATATATAAGCAATGTCCTAACAGCGCCAGTAGGAGCAAGGGAAAAGTGGGAAGGATGAGTTTATTCATATCTGAGCAAACTAACATAAAATTATCTAATGGCCATACCAATAAAAAGGGAAGAAATTGCCCAGATGAGGTTATTAATATGTAGTTTGTACTCACGAAAATATCTGCCTAAACAGAGAGCAACAAGACAGGCCTTAAGCAGAGGCCAAAGAGAAAGATACAAATTGTACATGCTGTTTGCAGTATTTTCTTTTTGAAAGGTACAATAACATAATTACCTGTGAATCAGGAAAGCAATTACAAAGTTTTCCATTTAAAATATGTATTTTTGCCTGTATTTGCATAAAACCTATATAAATTCACAGAGAAATGCATTCACGTATCCATGCATGCACAGATGCTAGCGCATGGATGCCACAGAGAGTGACCAGAAGCAGTCCCACTGAATTCCACCTTCAGTGAGTGACTAGATACAAAACATCCTGCTGTAGAAGCATATCTTGCTTTGAACCTAGTGTCAGCTCCTTAACATCTCCTTACAGTAGCTGGCACAGAAGCCCTGGTCACCATGCACTGGAAACGGCTTGCCAAGTGGCAGAGCACACCAAGCCCAGGGGAAGTGCAGAACTTTCTGATGTACAAAAAAAACCCCCTTGTTCACTGGAAAAACATTTCCTGTTTTCCCCATAACTTTTAGAGCTCCCTTCTTAGTAGGCTTCCTCAGAAAGCATTCTCAGTAGTCCAGAAGCAAAATCACTAGAAGGAAATAGGAGAAGCAGCTGTGATCACAAAGTCCAGTCCTTGCAGCATCCCTCATTTTCTCCCGTAGAGCATATCAGACTTGCTCCACCATTTTAGGGGGACCCTGCACAAAAAGCCAGCCTTGAAAAGTTCATTTTTTAACCTGGAAGCTGTTAATTTTGAAAGTGCAAGGGTGTTTTCCGTTGGGGAATGTCTTTGAAAATGCACCTGACATTTAGATTAATTCCTCCTCTTCAGGCTGCATCAAAATCTTCTGTCCTTATGTCTTTCCTCATATTTTAGCCTTTAAGCTTGCAGCTTTCCTGGGGCTCCTCCAGGGTCTCAAGTAGCCTTTCACATCTCATTGTGCGGCCTGTGACCCTGTCACTCACAACTCAGGAGCAGCCCTGCTGCCTTCACAGCCCAAAGGATATAGTTTTCAGTCATGTGCATCCACCTGAACATGGCTTCAAAACAAAACATTTTTGCCTCTCAAGACAGCATCTCTTCACCATCCTTAAGTCTCTTCAATGCTATCCATGCAGCTGAGAGGAGAGAACACTCCAAGCAACACAGATTTGGGATTTTCTGTCATTTTGCTACTCAGATTCTAAGGGTTTTTTTCACTTTATTGTGTGTACATCACTTATATGCATGCAATAAAACTGACTCATCAAGTTCAAATCAAAACCCTTTTGCTTCCTCTTTTCTATTTTTTCTATCATCTTATATAGCACTCTTCACCCTGTAAAAACACAATTTAATTCCTTTCCCAGGAGTGCTGTGAGCTGCAAGCAAAAAACTCACACTCATCTGGAAAGACAAACACTAGAAGAGCACAGAAGACTGTGTCCTGCAGTACAGGAGCTAGTACTGATGTGCTTTTGAGCACCTTTGTCTATTTAATCAAAAGGGCAGTACTTGAAGCTGTGAAAATCAGCACAACTGCGTTAAAGAAGCCAAGCAACTTGAAGAATTCCTTTTAACTGCAGATTTGCAATGTCTAAGCCTTAGGCCCTGTCCTCAGAGGAACCGCACCACAATGGAACTTGCTTGAGGATCCACCTCTAGAAGCAGACACATCTTGCCAGAGAAGAGCATCCTAAACTGCCATGAGTTAGGGGCTGGGGCAACAGTTAACCACAGGGGAAACACTGTCTACTTCCCCCCCTTCCTCCTCCAACCCCAGGAAGGGAAATAGCAAAAAGCCAAAAGGACTTACCAATTGGGAAATAAAACTAAAAACTACTTTAATAAAATAATATAAATACACAAAATATTTGCAAATACATATACAGATATATATAGAAACAAAATTCAGCCCAAACCCCCCTTTTTGATAATGACATCACCACTGAGTAGGCCCAACAGAAGGCTGTATCCTGGCCAGGGGCAAAGCTGTGTTCTGGAAGCTTTAGTTGGGATCAAAGAGACAACAGCCAGAGTCACTCAAATGCTGGCCATCAAGGAAGGAGAAGAAGAAGGGGAGAACGAATTGACCTTTTCCTTTATAATGAATATGGCATGTAGGGTATGGAATACCTAGTTGGTCACTTTAGGGTCACCAGAAATGTCTGCTGCTCTATAAGGTGTCACCTTTTACTCTGCACCCCTCTTCGTGGGACACGAGTTAGCAGTGACTTTGTTTCGCATATCAGTCCCAGCAGTAATTCCAAAACATTGGGCCTTGGTGTTGTTAGAAGTGAGCACTTGTCTGGGAAAAACATATTGTTAGCTCAAAAGGTACAGATAACTAGAGAAGCTTCAGCTGAAAAGTAAAATCACTTAAACAGAATTGTTCTGTTTTTACTCAAACCAGGACATTAACATTAATGTTACCCTGCCTGTCCTCCTTCCTGTTGTTCATATATAACATTAAATCTATTTAGAGCCAAATTTGACAGATTAAGGAGGTACAAAACACACCCAAATAAAGTAGTGCTTTGATCACTGAAAAAACAAACACACTGAGCTTTTTTTCTTTTCCCAGAGTCAGTCCTCTGTCACAGACAATGGTACTATTTCTGTGAATATTAGAAAAAAATCAGACGTTAAGCTTTCTAGTAGGAGAGTCTGTTACTTCTTCTATAGGACTTTTTCAGCCCCTCAACTGAAAGATCACTTCCTGCCAAACCTTTAAATATTTTTCTGTGTGGAGTTGCCCATAGATGTTCTGTTCTCAGAATGTTCTCAGGCACCTTGCAGAGTCTGAGCCGCTTGTGTCAGGGAACAATTAGTGAGTGGNTTTGTTTTTGTTTATTGTTGTCCCCGTCTTATTGGGGAGAGGGGGTATTGTGGCAAAATCCTCTCAAAAGATTAACATGATTTACTGTTCCACTTTCTAGAAGCAAAGACAACGGTCTTCAGTGCAAGGGAGGAAAACCTTGCCAGCAAATAAGGCTTCTGGGCAGCAGCAAACATGACTCATTACTAAGGCTTACAAGAGACAAAACCACAGGCTGCTGGACACTTTTTTTATGAAAATTGAGATTAACTCAACTGTATAGTGGAAAACTTGGCTTCTTTAATTTCTACAGAGGCATCAATCATTCTCTGACAAGTTCCCGATGTGCATGCAACCCAGACAGCACTGCTCTTTTTCTCAGCTTTATGGTACTCCTTTCTCATGTCAGTTACCAGTTTTGCCAACTTCTATAACTTTGACTGTCCTGGTCTTTCCCAGAACAACTCTGTTCTAAGCTCCAAGTTGTTTTCTTGCAGATTGTGGTTTGCTTGAATCTCACTCATCTGTCCCAGCTATAAATTACCCTTATTCCTCTGACTACCCTGTTAAGACAGCCTTATTTCCCATCATTTGAATTGTTTTTTAAAGGGCCAGTGTTAATGGGCCACCGGTTATCTAATCTGGGCAGTACCTTCATGGTGTTTTGACTGTCATCATTGATCACTTCCTATTTGGTGCATCACACAGCATGTCACTTACTGTCGCTACCAGACAATCCACAGCAACAGGACATCAGATTGGTTTTTTAGAGCCATCTTTGTGAAAAACATGAAGCATCATTCATCCTCAACCAGTGAACAGGTTTCTTTTTGGGGAAAAAGGAGGGGAGCTTTTGCAAATGTACAGAATTAAATTCTCATGTCATTTGATATAAATCTTCTTAGTGATTATAAATGTGTAGGAGTAGCTGGCCCATTTTAGAGCAGCCTGTTCTAATTTTAATGTAATTTTTCAGGAAATTAATCGTACCTTTCTGGTTCATTTGTTAAAAGTCCTAATTACCACGGGTTGAATTACGCATAATGGGAGTATTTTCCTAGGTCACTAATTATCTCTGCAAATAAAAGTGTCCTGAAAACACACTATTCAATATCTTAATAGCTTTTGTATGAAACAAATGGATATTAAAAGCTGGAGCTTAATGTTTGGTAGTGCAACAGCTAATGCAAGTGGGATTAGATCTTGCTCCCCACTTCCAGGGCTTGACTAGACTAAATGTCCACTATTACAATGATTTTCCCACTGACTAAGGCAGACTGCACAAGTCTCACTCTCCTGAAACCATTGCACATTGGACTGTGAATCTCATACTGTATCAGTATTTAAACAAAACTTTGCTTTAAAAAAGCCTCCAGAAGGAGAATTCCATTTAAATCACCAAAGTGACTGACAAGCACATGGCCACCTTGCCACATCCCTCCCTTCTTGCGGGAAAACTGCTTGTCCTGGTTTGGGCTGGAGGAGAATTAATTCTGCTAGGATGGTATTGCTTCTAGCCAAGGTTCCTTTAAAAGTGACTGTAGTCCGCTGAAAGCTGGCAGTATGTTTTCAAAACACGTTATCATCTTCTAATAGCTTAAGCCTGAATGTTTGGGTTACAGCCTGAGAATTGGAATGTCAACTTTTCTGTGGCTTTGCTGAGAAGTTAGGGGGGGTGTGCAGGGTAAGAGCGTACACCTATAGGAAGGAGACAGGCAAGGCAGGTGACCCCAAACTGACCAACTGAGTATTCCATTTCATACACGTCATGCT
>VWZO01022539.1:0-13566 GCA_013396975.1 Bucco capensis | reverse complement strand
AGCTGATGGAAAGGGCTACCACCCACCCAAAGTTCATAAACAGACACATTAACGGGTGGGGGGGGGGGTGAAGGGGAAAAAATAGATACCTCGGGAAATTTACACACCCCACAACAGAATGTTATCCTTAACTGTTATAGGCTGATGTACCAGTACAGTTAGGAAAGGTTTCACTAGATGAAGCGTCAGTATTTCAAGAAGTTCTAAATATTCAAGGTGACAAATGGGTCAGACTCCAAAGGAGGAGAAGGTTTCTCCAAATACAAACATTGCTTCTAAATGCTGGCTAACAAATTCTAGTATGTTCGCAGCTAACAGCAAGAAGTGTCCATAACATTTGACCAGCAATGAGAGAAGATGGACTTCAGAGAGTTGATGAGGTTTCTGGAGAGACATTGTTTGCTGAAACAGTGTTGGTTCAACTTAAGCAAGATTGCCTGTTTCTGAAAAAATGTGTAGCTTGAACCTAGACACAGTCAGAACAAAACTGTTGTACATGCTCACCTGCCTGATCCTCTTTCCTTTTTTTAAATTTGACCTGCAGTTCAGCAGTGACATGAGCCAATGGATTCTTTCAACTTAGTAGTTTGTAGCCCTTTTCTGTATCCTCTCCAGAATCTCCCTGTCCTCCTGGCCACACTCTTCTTGATGCACTCCAGGATGTCATTAGCCTTCTTGGCCACAAGGGCACATCGGTGGCTCAAAGGCATTCTGCTGTCCACCAGGACTTCCAGGTCTTTTTCTACATAGTTGTTTTGTAGCAGATCAGTACCTCACCTGGTACATGGAATTATTCTTCCCCTAGTACATTACACTGAACTTGCCCTTGTTGAAGTTCATAAGTTTTTTCCCTTTCCAACTCTCCAGCCCGTCCTGGTCTCACTGAATCGCAGCACAGCCTTTTGTGTGTCAGACACTCCTCCCAGTTTTGTGTTATCAGCAAACTTGCTGAGGGTACATTCTATTCCTTCATCCAGGTCACTAATGAACATATTGAACTGGGCTAGACCCAGTACTGACACATAGGCAACACCACTCCTTATGCACCTCCAACTGGACTCTGCACCAGTAATTACAACCCTCTGAGCTCTTTCCTTCAACTATTTTTCAATCCACTCCCTTGTCCATTCATCGAATTCACCTTTCTAAGCTTGCTTGTGAGGATGCTGTGGGACACAATGTCAAAAGGATTGCTGAAGTCAAGGTAGAAAATGTCAACTGCTCTCCCCTTATCTATCCATTCAGACATGCTATCATATAAGGCTTTCCAATTGGTCAGACATGACTTCCCTTGGTGAATCCACATTGACTACTTAAAATCATACAATCATATAACAGTTACAGCTGGAAGAGTCCTTGCAGGTCATTGNCCTCTTTTCCAGGCTAAACAGGCCCAGATCCCTCAGTCTTTCCTCATAAGGCTTATGTGCTAAGCCCTTTACCAGCTTGGTAGCCTGCCTCTGTACCCCCTACAGCACCTCAATGTCCCTCTTGTGGTGAGGGGCCCAAAACTGGATGCAGTACTCGATGACACTTTTATAATCTTCCAAAGGGGTTAGTCTCCTTTTCCTCATCCCTTGCCAGCAGGCCTGGTGCCATGTTGGTTATGCCATGGTCTAAGAACCCGAAGTTCTGTCAGTAGAACCAAGCATTGATCTGTTGGCTTTTCCTGTTTACCTCTTCATCATTTCCATCAACTGGAGGGATAGAGGAGAACATATCTTCTGTTCCCAATTCCTTGACCGATTGTCCTAAGGCACCACAATCTTTCTTCTTTGCCCTTGGACTTCTCAATAATTCATCACTACTTATCTGAAATATCTAAAGGAGGTAATAGTCTAAGGGCTGTACTAGGGGAGGAAGCTCCTTCTTTACATCATTAATCTGGGCCCCAGGGAGGCCCCCTTTGTAGGGGGTATGGCCTGCATATCAGACCTTCCATCGCCTTCAGAAGAGAGTCACAGAAGAGAATGGCCCGTCTTTTATTCCTCACTAAGAGTGTCCTGATATGTTTGGTGGTCTGGCTAGAATTTGACAGCTCCTCCAAGCTGGAAAATCTGTCATATCGGCCATCGTCCAGTTCCTCTTGCAAAGCACTTTATTTGATGAGTAATTACACCTGGAAAGGTGGGGTAGTGGCTGAGCAGATGAGCCTACTGCGCTAGGCAGGAGCCATTGTCATTGCCCCCAGTCCTCTGAGTCATCACATTCATTTGGTGAAGAGAGGGCAGGGAGTTCTCTGTGGCAAGGGCTCTGCCTGCCTGCTGGGTTTCTATAATGGGAGGTAGGGAGTGACTCCAAGTATCTATCTCTCTCTCAGATTCCCTAGTGACTTTCAACCAGCTTGCATCCTCCTCATGATCCATCACTAAGTGGAGTGGGGAGTAGCTACTCTACCTGAGCACACTTTCCACAAGGGGGCTCACCACTGCCATCTAACACTGGCATAAGAGCAGGGCTCACCCTGAAAGCCATCACCTGGGTGGAAGTGTGTACCCACAAGGGCTCCATCTGAGAAGCTGAATCAGAGCTGGTGGATGCAGAGCTCAGGAATATGATGGTCTCACCAAAGCATAGTAAAGGGGCAGAGTTACCTGCCTTGATCTACTGGCTACGCTTCTTTTAGTGCAGCCCAGTATCAGGTTAGCCCTCTGGGCTGCAAGTGCACATTGTCAGCTCATGTCAAACTTTTCACCCACCAGTACCCCCAGGTCTCTCTTCACAGGGCTACTTACCATCACATCATCAACCAATCAGTACTGATATTGAGGATTGCCTCAACTCATGTGCAGGGCCTTGCATTTGGCCGTGTTGAACCTCATGATGTTCACACAGGCCCGCTTCTCAAGCTTGGCCAGGTGCCTTTGGATGGTATCCTGTCCCTCAGGCATGTCAGCTGCACCACACAGCTCAGTGTCATCTGCAAAGCTGAGGGTGCACTCTAGCCCTCTGTCAGTATCATTGATGCAAGACATTGAATAGCACTGGTCCCAGTACACCACTTGTGACAGAGGTCCCTCTGGACATTGAGCCATTGAACCCTACCCTCCGGATGAAACCATCTAACAAATTCATTGTCCACCTATCAAATCCATACCTCTCCAATTTAGAGAGAAAACAGTTGCGGGGAACTAAGTCAAAGGACTTACACAAGTCCAGCTAGATGACATCCATAGCTCTTCCCTTCTCCACTGATGTAGTCACTCCATCACAGAAGGCCAATAGAGGACATTCTGCAGAGATCATTGTTAGGTAAATCTTTCTGTTACATCTCTCTAAATGCATATATAGTTTAATATAGAAAATCCATAGACAAAAATGTGTTAATTATTCATATGGGAAATTTTTCAGTTCCTGTAGCAACAAGGTTCAGAAGAAAGAAGGAAGTGCAGTAGGACATATTTAAATATGGTAATGAAGTAATGGAATAATTACTTTGGAAAATCATGAATTCAGCACTTTTGATATGAGATCTAGATATTTTCAGGAAGAAATTCTGTAACTATTGCAAGTGTCGTGATGTAATACCAGCTGACTGTCTCAGTCCATTTTAAGTAATCATTTTAACTAGATTGCTATAACACACCCTTCTGTCTTTCAATCCATGAATATTCTTCAACAGTGGAGGTCAACAGCTGCTCAGAATATAGAGTTTCATTGTAAACATTAGATAAAGACCCCTCCTTTCACCACGTCATGCTCTGGTGACCTAATGAAATAGATTCATATCAAGCAATGAAGATTTCTTCCATGATAGTGAACTATGAACTTTTAAAAGTCCATGGACTTTTAAAAATATAACATTAACCTTGTAAATTATGGTAGCAGATTTGCCCCAGGTTTCACCCTCTATAGCTAATGTTAAGAATTTAAAAAGTGGATTTTTGCTGCTGTCTTTTAAAGTCAAATTCTCCATTCTAAGAAATGAAAAAAACAATCTCAAAACAACCCAAAAAACCTACAGAAAGACAAATGGAAGGGTCCATATGCTGCTTCCCTTAGTAACATTTTTGTCATTACTTCCTAACACATGTCTATACTTGAATCTGAACTTAAACCTATTGTTACTATGTGTGTAGCTCACTGCATGGAGGAAACACAACCATCACATTTTCATGTGTATTGATGCACATGCCTATATACAGATAGTTTAATCTTGCTATGTCTGGTCATCACATTGCAGGACCTCTGTCCTTGCAACAGTATTATGTGGTCACAGTTGAGCTGAGCTTTTTCTGAGAAGAGTTTGACATTGCCCACTGAAAAGAGTAATTGGGATTTTAGACTTTCAGAGCTCATGTTGCCTTACTTTAGGCAGAGTAATTCAAGTCATGATCATTCTGTCAGTATTGATATGAATAAGGACTGCTGGATCAGTGTTAAAAGCAGGGACTATATTTGCCTAGATACACATTTCAGTGATTCACTTCAAGTGCTATACAATTTGTATACAAACTAACACATCATTATGCAGAGCAAACTGATTTTTCTAGCTAACCTTTCACTTCTTCTCTGATTTCTTTCTCCACAATAAATTGTTCACAAGTTGTTTTCTCTGTCTTTAAAAGAAGGTGAGATCAAATACAGAAGAGAAAGAGAAAAAAGAGGAAAGAAAGTTCACTGTAAGTGAAAACAACTGAATCCAGTCCTACAGCAAGTCAGTCACTTGAGGTACACGCACTTCAGGTCTCATCTGTTTCCATTTTACAGTGGAGCAACTGTGACCTGGAAGAGAGCTTCAAAAGTCATGATAGTCAAACAGCAAGATCAGGAAGAGCTGTAGAGGAATTCTCTCTTAGCTGGAGAGACTCTTTATTCCAGGAAAAAAACCAAAACAGATCTCATCTAGCTGCATTCTGCAGAAAATATGCACTGGTACAAATAACTATGTAACACCAACTAATAGTGTCTTGAAGCAGCATGAATACCCATGAGATTGCTGCACTGATAGATGGAAATGCAAGTAAAATCGTAATTACAGATATGGAAGGGAATACATTATAATTAGCAAAACTGTGTGTACCCTTCATAGGTCTGTCTCTGTTTCTGGAACTACATATGTTTTTTAAGCAACCACCTAGCTAATTAGCTATATGAATGAGGAATTTGCAGCCTTGATGTGCATCAACTAGATTTCTTAATTTACCGCCACAAGGACTTTAGACTTTCCCCTTAATTTATTCAGCAAATTTCACATCTTTTAGACAAGACATATTGAATCTCAGCGCCTGGGATTTGATTGATCCCAATATAGAGGTAATATATATTATCTTGTTGCAACAATATCTGACAGGCATTTATTATGGATTTTAACAGGATAAGGAGTCTCACACAAGAGCTACAAAAGTCTATGAAATCCCTAAATGTCATATCCAGAGAAGAACTTTGAAACAGAAAAAACATTCTACTATTAAAAAATAATGATCTGTTTCAGAACAGAAAAAGCCACGTATGGTCTGATCCAAAGCTCACTAAATGGGATGGGAGTCAGATAATTATGAATTTATACTAACAACATAAGGAGGGCAGCAGAGGGATTTAATTATTATGCTTAATTGGTTAGGGAATACCAGAAATTGCTGTATTATATTGTATTAGGCGTAGTTTAAAATAAATATTAAGAAAAATATGTTCAGATAAGAATCAAGAGTGTAAGGAAAAGAGCATATCTGGTTAATTGGAAGATAGTAATTCGTTATTCATGTGTGATGCTAGGGCCTATTAGCCTGAGTGACCTGTTAGCTTTCTATTTCAGATGGTTACATTTTGCTTGGTGAAAGTGTTAATGTACTTATCAATTAGTATGGCATTTATTTTACTCCTTCTCCTAGATGTGTAGTTTTAAACTCTTCTGCAATAGTCAATAAAAAGTAAGTAAAGACAAGTGCTTGATGTATAGAAATATATAAGCAAATGTTGTGACACCTGTATAGTAGTTAACAAATTTATATTACTAAAATGTAGCCTGAATACTCTGTTTGTTTGTTTTCTTTATTTTAACTGGTTGTTTTGTTTGGGTTTTTTTGTGTTCCTATATTCAGAAGTGATAGCTGCATTTCAGTTATAAATTAAATTATTAATGGGTAAGCATATTTTTTATGCCACTTGCTCACTGTAAGTCTTGAGATAATAAGCTTTGAACTGTGAGTTAACTAGTATTTTAAGTCACTAAGAATTTTTCAAACAGTTTCACAGATGCTGTAAATTATACTTAAGGATTTCAAAGCCACCTTAAAGATGAAGATGCAATAAACTAACTAATTTCTGGAAAACAGTTTCAGATCTTCTCAGCAGCATTCAGACCCCAGTATATACTCAAGATATGTTTTTAAATAAAATGACACTTCATAGACTGAAATGTGCATTAATTAAATCTCAGCCTCTTTTCTGCTCTAGATAACTCATAGGGATTTTTTTCTCTTTTCTCATGCCCAAAACGAGTAAGACGCCAAAAGCTTTTTAATACTGGTACTAAGGCTGAGTTGCTGACATTGTACTGGAACAGATGAGGAGTGATTACATGCCCATCCTGCCTATGTGGTGGTAATCTCCACCTGAGCTGTAACAACAATTCTGGGTTACAGCTGAATAGAATCTAGTATCATATGCCATCATGACTTTGTCTCCAGTAGTATTCTCATTTGAATTTTTACCAATTAGGGAATTAAACTTAAAGTCAATAGAGTTATTTCTCCAGTGCAGATATCTGAATATAATAGCCATCTGAAGCAACTGCTTCTGAAAATATTTTAATTATTTTTGTTAAAGTACTTTACTGAGTGTGCTACAGAAGATCTCAAAGAATTTGAAAATTTGTTCCCTAAACTTTGTTGCATTAAACAAAGAAGTTTGTGAGTACAAGGAGAACTTAAATCACCTGCACAGTCAGCCTTGCCATCGTAATTCTATAACACACTACATAAATGATCCAAAGAACATCTAAAGGGTGAACCAAAAGTAGGACACAATGACTAGATCCTAAATGTTAGATAACTTTTTTGTAGACTTTCTTCTCTACAAGTACATCCCTTGAAACTCAGTAACACTATTTAATGGCTGTGTTATCTTTCAACACAAAAAACCATGAGCAGAGCAGTGAGTGACAATTGTTTAAAACTACATTTGACTCATCAGTAGATAAGTAAAAAACGCAAAAGGGACACATGAACAAGTGCTAGTCCAGAGTTTTTATCCATTTGCTAAAACAAAAAGTCACACTGGCCAGTCATTGAAATTCATTGTTATGAAAAACCTTATTGTCTGTGTTATGCTTTGAATGGTCAGAAACACGTGGAGGAAAATCACAGAATCATAGAACAGTTACAGCTGGAAGAGACCTTGAAGATCGTCAAGTCCAGCCTTTGTCCTAGCGCTATCAACTTGCTAAATAATGCCCTCACATGCAACATCACCCGTCTCTTAAACACCTCCAAGGATGGTGACTCAACCACCTCCCTGGACAGCCTATTCCAATGGTTGACAACCCTTTCAGTAAAGAAATTCCTCCTAATATCCAGCCTGAACATCCCCTGGTGCAATTTCCATCCATCTTCCCTCATCCTATCACTCTCCACTAGGGAGAACAGACCAATCCCTGCCTCTCTACAACCTNCTAAGGGTGCACTCTATCCCCTGGTCCAAATCATTGATGAAGATGTTAAACAGGAGTGGCCCCAGGACTGAGCCTTGTGGGACCCCACTCATGACTGGCTGCCAGCTAGGTTTAACTCCATTGATCACAACTCTTTGGACTCGGCCATCTATCCAGTTTTTCACCCAGTGAAGTGTATGCCCATCCAAGCCAAGAGCAGTTAATTCTCCAGGAGAATGCTGTGGGAAACTGTATCAGATGCTTTATTAAAATCCAGATAAATAACATCCACAGCCTTTCCTTCATCCAGCAAGTGGGTCACCCAGTCATAGAAGGAGATCAGGTTTGTTAAACAGGACCTGCCCTTCATAAAGCCATGCTGACTGGTTCTGATCACCTGGTTATCCTGCATGTGCTGCATAATGGAACTCAGGGTGATCTGCTCCATCAGCTTCCCCGGGACTGAAGTTAGACTTACAGGCCTGTAATTTTCCAGTTCCTCCTTCCTTCCCTTCTTATAGAAGGGAATATTATAAAATGTTTCTGTTGGGTTACTGAGCTGGCCATCATGCTGCTAAATCATTTAATGTATTCTGTAGTGTTTTGAAGTAAATGAGATAAAGTCTTGCAGGGCATAGAACAAACACAGCAGCAGCAGTTCAGTTTTAATGGTGTCTGTCAACCAGCCCAGCTTGCGGCCCATTCTTCACAGCAGGAACACAGCTGGTCCAGAAGGAGATGCTGTGTGGGTTTTTCTCAGGCTGATGTAGCAGCAGCTATCTCATTCACATGTCAAGGTGTGCTCTGTGATTGCTGTCAGACACAATAATATTCAAGGTAATGCTAGGCAAAACTGAAAGATGAAAGCATAGAGACTAAGCTAAATTTTGCATGGTTTCTTTCTAATATTTAGGAGAAAACTGAAACCAGCTCAATAGCGCTCTTACTGTACACATCACCAGCTCCCTAAGAGCTGGGAGTTTACTTCTAACCTTTGATTTGAACTGATTCATATAAGCTGCTCACAGCTAATTAGCACAAAGTAATCACAGTAACAGTAGTAGTAGTCTACTTCCAGCAAAGTGTGCTGACAGCTTCTAAAGGGTTACAAGAAAGAAGGAATTCTTGGTTTACATTTAGGTCAATTTCTTGCCATCTAGTGCTTTGGGCTGTGCTTTTCCAGGGTGCAGTGCTGAGTAAGCATCTGCTTTGATGTACGTGTTACAGAGGCATTCACAGAGGAACTGATAAAAAAATAAAATTAAAAAAAGTAACAATTTATTAGGATCTTTGCACATGGTGAACCTCATGTAGGGAATTAAATCCCTTAGATAGGCTGTTTAACTATGCTTTTTTTTGAGGAAATGAATTATTGCAAGGGTCTTTGTGATGATATCTTCAACTCAATCAGATGAGACCACTGTTTTTCATAGTTCTTACATCCAAGTGGTCCACAGTCCTGTGTGAATATATGTGTGATCCATCAGCATATGTGTGATCCATCACTATATATAGTCTTACGCTACATACTTTACAGTCTCCTGACTATCTTAGCCATGTACAAAACATGGCTATTCCTTCATTTCCAGAAACAATTCTGCTCCTGGCTTAGAATTTTCTTATTTATCTTACTTGTCTTAGAGCTGTGTAACAACATTGGCCAGTTCTACATCATGAAAAGATTGCATAGGCTGTTTGTTCTTATATGAATGGCTGTGAACCAATGCCAAAACCTGATATTGTCTCTCCAATCTCTTATTTCATTTAGTAACTCTTGTACCATGCTAACTTCTATATGAACAACTACAATCATCCAATGACAGAGAGACTCAAACATTCAAACAAAAAACAATGACTCAATCCCTCCATTGAGAAGAATTCTTTGCTCCATCTGTCCTTTTTCTTTCAATATTGACCTCATGTTAACTCCTCTGCTATGGACTTCATTCCTTCTGCTCCCCAAATCTTAAAATGCTTCTGAATATCCAAAAAGATACTTCTTATTTGTAAGACAGTTCTTACTTGTAAAATTATAATTCTGTTTCAGAGAGATTCACTTATTCCCTTTTAGCAATCTGTGACAGCTAAAGAAATGCAGACTCTCTAGTCTATGCAGGCAATTAACCCTGGTATCCCTAGAAACATATGGTTAGTATTCCCCTGCAGAAACCAGGAATAACTTAATTAGAAGTTCAACCTAGAAAGTGGCTGCCTAATGGTAACAATGTTAATTCTTCTTTATGTTATTTCATACAAATATATAATATTATATGTATATCCCAGAGGAAAAGAGAAATTAATTTTAAGTAATGATGAAAAGACATAGTGAAATGAGTTTTAAAAATAGATAAGCAAGATGATATGGAAAGAATTATGTGAAGAATATTCACATGGCAAAGACTGGAGAAAAAGTAGCTAATGAAAATAATTTTTACTTCCTACTATTAGAGCCCAAACTTCAGAAACAGTGCAAGAAATTTCTGTAAATAATTACTCTAGTTTCTAATCAATTAATTTGATTATATCAGTCTCCTTCAGTATGGAATTTTCTTTTGTATAAATGTCCTCTATATGTTTTTATTTAGAAATATTCTTGAAAAATGCTTTTAGCATCATCAAATGTTAAAGACTTGTCTTGAGAGACATATATTCATCCCTGATACTGAGTAGTATCAGTTCACTGTATATTTTATATACAGGAAGAGTAAAGTAAATCTGGAGGCTGACTAAGGCCTTCCTCTGGCTAAATATCCCTTAAAGGTGATAAAAATCTCTTACTATATAGACAGGCTGGAAGTTTACTACATAGGTACTTAAAGTTAAGTAGGCGAATCTGTATAAAAGTGGTTAAACATTTTCCCCAACAAATAAACCCCTCTCCCTGCATTATACGACTTATTTAAATAACCTCTCACAGCTTAGATATTACACATTATGGAAGTAACCCTGGTAATAAAAACACAGCTTCAAAGCCCTGTGCAAATTATTTGTAGAAAATGCAAGCAGACAGTAAAAAGAGATGTCCAAATTCATAGCTAGCCAAGCACTCTGGTTTTCCTTGGATATACTGGTTGTCATGTGTCAGTACTTTGTGCTGAAAAGCAAGTTAGTTAAAATCACTAACATAATGCGTATTAATATGCCTTTAAATGTGTATTAGATGCACTGAGTGTAAATTAAATCATAAATGTAGTTAATACATTTAAGAGGTCTCACTATCTTTTCATAGCTATTCTGACAGCACAAAGGGAGATTAACATCTTGAGTATATTGAAAGAAAGATTATGTGATGTGATACAAACCCTGAGGATTTACGCCATCCATTTCTCTCTGCATCAATGTCTGCCCAAATTCTGCGCAATGCCCAAGGTGAGGAGCTGTGAAGACCAGACTAAAACACCATCACTGTTAGACTATCTTATTTTAAAATAGTAAACATGATGCTTTTTGTCAAGCTTATTGAGAGATGTGGGAGCCCTTGTGCTGCAAAAAGGAACTTTTACTGTCTGCCTGGACATAAATCAGCACTCTCTACTGAAAAACCAATGGACTTTCAGCCACTGTCCTGGAGTGATTAAAATTCAAGAAAANTTCTTAGAAATTCACTGTCTGCGTGCCTGGTGTTTTTTTTGTTTACTGCTGTCCCCGAACACAGCCATTCTAGTGAGGGCTGTGGGGAGAGGGGGGTCTTGGAGACCTTTCCTCAAAAGATTGTTCTTTTGACCCTAGCTTCTGGTCAAACCAGGACAGCCACCTAACCAGCAATTTGACATGCTACTTCAGTTTTTGGTCTTCCAATTAAATGTTGTCTACTTCACTCTGTCAACATTTGCAAAAGTACTTAGGACATTCTGGCATGTAATTGCATGAAAAGGAAAACAAAATATCCTTATCTATCCTGCATATCTGCAGTTATCTAATTTTGTAGGGAGATTGCTACCAGTTAGGGCTGTCTAAAAATTATGAGCCAAGCCCCTAGCAGTTTTGATTTTCACTTCAAATCTGCATTTTAACTTAAAAAGCCCTTTTAATTTGCGTTATTTAGGTGGTCTGGCACATGTCCAGGCTATTCTCTCTACAAGGCTGAAAAAATTCAACCTGAAGCTGAAATGTTTTACTCATCATTTGATTTCAGGAATTTCATAGTATTGAGAACATTATTAACAGATTTGATTTTCATTAGCTGCAGTTTGACAAAAGGTATTAAGTGTTACTGTAATTCACTATGATCTGATTTTGAGGCTTACAGTACAAGATTCAAAGATAGATAGCCAGTGCTATCATCCCTCTCAAGCCATCTGCAGTGAATTTGCCTGAGATGGGATCTGCTAGAAAAGATCTTAGAAGAAGCTCTGGGAAGCTTTGAGGCAGAGGATTCGCCCCAGGGGAACAAGTGAAGAGAAGAGGCTAAAAGCGAGGAGGAGGGCGTAGATGCAGTCCAGCACCACCCCTGCAAGCAAGAGCTGTGACTCATCACGGCCAGGGCCAGCGCTGAAGGCGGATGCTTTAAAAGGCCGTGCAGGCCTTTAGAGGGGGCGGGGTCTTTCTTTTTCTTTTTTTTTTTTAGTGACAGTAGCTACTCAAAGGAAAAAGGCTGTCCTTCCAGTGCCCACCAAAATGGATATTGGCATTAAGGTTACAGGCTGTGAAGAATGCCACAGCCTTTCACTGGCAACAGGCAGCAATGCTGATTATGGCTGTGTGCGGTATGAGCAAGTTGTTGACCTACTCAGCCGAGTGGCACAGCTCCAAGATGAAGTGACCAAGCTCAGAGAAGAGGTGAGCAGGTTGAGAAATATCAGAGAGGCTGAGGATGAAATTGACTGGTGGTGCCAGGCTCTCCCCTCCCTGAAACTGAAACAGGAAAAGGACCACCTGCCACAAATTACCAGGAACAGGAGACCCCTGGACCATCCCTGAAATGAGTTCATTGGGATACACATCTGCCCAGCATAAACTAAAATGTCCATGGTCAAGGCAGCAAGCAAACCCCTACCTTGCCCCCTCCCCTCACCTCCTTGGCAGTGAGCAATGGCAACAAGTTCCTGCTCGGCGTGGCAGGTGTGGTGCTTCGTTTATACCCCCAACCTCCCAGGTGCCCTTGCAGAACAGGTACGATGCCCTGCAAGTGCAGCCAGCCAATGAGGATGAATCATGTAGCTTGGAAGCATTCCCAGGATTTAGGAACCCCAAACCCAACATTGAAATATCCTCAATCAAATAAAAGAGTCATTGTTATAGGTGAGACCCTCCTGAAGGGCACAGAAGGCCCTATATGCAGACCTGACCCACTTTAAAGGGAAGTTTGCTCTCTCCCTGGGACCCGAGTTAAAGATCTGGTAAGAAAGCTTCCTTCTGTCCTGCGACCTACAGATTATTATCCATGGTTGACTTTTCAGGTAGGCAGTGATGATCCTGAGAGAAGAAAATTGAAGACTGTCAAGAGAGATTTTAGGGCCGTGGGTCAGCTGATCAAGGGAGTGGGAGCGCAGGTAGGTTTTTCTTCTATTCCCTCTGTTGCAGGGGCCAACCCAGAAAGGCTGATGAGGACCCATCAGATCAGTTCTTGGCTTTGGTGAACTTATAGGATGCAAGGCCTACTGGCGGCAGATGGGATGCATCTCTCAAAGGGGGAAAAGGATTTTGTCAAGGGAGTTGGCTGGGGAGGGGGAAAAATCTGGCTCTTAGGAAACAAGACTGTGACGTTTATGGGGTGGTGTGCCAGCTCTGCTGTTACTTCAGGGCTTGTGCTGGTCAGGTGGTACTCTAGCAGTGATTATTCGCTGAAATGCCTTTACACTAATTCNTGACCACGAGTTGGTGGAGTTCAGGACTGTGACCAGTAAGCACAGGGACAAGAGCAGGACCGCTACCCTAGAATTTACAAAGGCCGACTTTGGCCTTCCCAGGGAACTGCTTGAAAAAGTCCTGTGGGAGAGGGCTTTAGAAGGTAAGAGGGCCCAAGCAAGCTGGCT
>VWZO01022531.1:29348-86317 GCA_013396975.1 Bucco capensis | reverse complement strand
CCCTGCTGCGGAAGTTCCTCCCTCCCGGTGTACGTGCACACCATTGCGGTCTCATAGTCCCGTTGCCACTTTTCTACTACTGCTTGCAGCTGTCTCAGGACTCACAGGCTGTGGGCTGCCAGCGCCGCTTTGGGACTTGCAGGTGCGGGCTGCTGCAGGCTGTCGCCGCTCCGCGGTTTGCCACCGCTCACCACTCCGGGGTCTGCCGCTGCCTGGAACCTGGTGGGGTATGCACTGCTTCCAGCGCTGGGGCTGGCCCTGCCACTGTGCTCGCCAGGGGCTGCCCCCGCGGCTCCGCTCCTACCCGCATGGCCCAGCTGGTGAAAGGGCTACCCCCCACCCAGGGTTTACAAACAAAACACATTAACAGTTGCAGGGGGAGTGAAGGGGGAAAAGACAGATACCTCTGGTAATTTACATACCCTATAACAGAATGTCTTTAACAAATCTCATAGTAAAGAGGGAAACAGTGTTTTATTGGAGATCAGTTTGTTATTCAGTAAACTGGACAATGAGTAGCCAGAATCTTGACTGAAGGAGAAGGCATTCTTCATCTCTTCCTGCACCCTCATTTCTTGTCTTGTTTCTGGTTGAACTATTGCTTAGTACAAATAGGAGGCTTTGTGGAGATTAGCTACTTTGTTCTGTCCTGTAATAAGATTATTCATCCAAAAACTGTTGAGGCCTTCACAGGGGCATCTGAAGAAGGTTAACGATTCCTGTGCAGGATTGTTTTACCTTACTGATTAAGGCGGTATTACTGCATGTATACCAACCTTTGCCTTGAATGCAGTCTTTTTATTTCTTTTTTTGTTTTGTTTTTAAAAAATAGTACAGATGTCTTCAAGGAGACAGCTACTACAGGAGGGTGATGAAAACAGCTTTCTAACTCTCCCCCTTGCTCACGTGGCAAGGCAGCATGCTGCCACTGACTCTAAACCAAACCTGCAGCACATGGTAACCTGTTTGTTAACTGAACTCTGATACACTGGCTTCATCTGCTCTTTGCACGTTTACTCCTGCTGTGGACTGAATCAAGAGCAGGACAGAATCATTAACATGTGGCATTACTCACAGGCAGTATTAATGATAACCAGACACTAACATGCTGCTGGACAAGTCTGCCATGTGTGTATGCTACAGAAAGCATGCTCTTAAATGTTACTTTCTGAACACGTTATATGGTTATCAGGTATCAGGTTATGCATTTCAAAAATGAAGAAACATTTTGGGAGAGATGCTCTCTGCCACTGATTACACAAACAGCCATGAAATAAGAGATACTTGAAGTTTGTGGCTAAAATAAAACCACTTTGCAAAATACTAGGCAAGTAGTGAAATACTTCTGCAGTTTCAATTACCTAAAGTGGAGCTGATGTATTACAAACAAGTTAAATTGTAGCTTTTTTCCTGTTGTTTGCACTTGCACATGATGAATTAATGAACATGAGATGATTCATCAGCATTTTCAGGTGTTACAGATGCTTTAAACCTTTGGTGACATGAGACATTCTGCAAGTCTCAGTGGGAACTATGGTATCTGAGTTCAGACTGCATGGCTTTGCTGGTGTTGGGCAATACATGGAAACAATCGACTGGTCAGGCTTTATCTTTAATGTGAAGAAAGAAGACAAACTGTAAGTTGTGGGTGCTGCTACATGGTTGGCTTTTTAAAAGTTCCTCTCTTAGGGATGTTGTGACTTTAATGTTTTCATGTTCTGGGGGGGGCTTTGCTACCCTGGAAGCAAGGATTTTTCCTAGATGCTCTTGTATTTTCTTGCTTCAGGAGCAGATAGCAGAAAATATGTCATCCAGTTCAGAAGGAAGGATAGAAGCTGAAAAGTCAGCACTTCCAAAGTGAGAATACATAAATCGAATTTCTAAAGAGCTAAAGAAACATGAAAGAATTCACATGCTACATGAACTGTTCAAAATGAACTGTCTAAGTAAGCACATACCTGGGAATTTGAAACATTTCTGTTTAGTTTGTCTTCTGGTTTGTGGGACAACATGGAGAAATACTTACTTGGTATGTAATTTGGGCTCATGTCTTTCTGGAAGAAGACAAATAACTGTTTATACAGTTACTTAGTATTGCCTTAGGTTCCTTGCAGTAGCAGTGTTCACCTGCCATGCTCGTGGCTGTCAAGCTTTTAAAGGTTATTTAAATAAAAGGAATAACTTGGTGATATCAGATCAACTTACATACTTTTGTATTTGATAGCAGCTTCATAAAGCTAGTTCCTGCTTAAAACCTTTTATGGCAAATGATAATGACTCTACTTTTTTTTTTTTTTTAACTATGTTTGAATTGTGAGCATGCTCGTGCGAAATCTCTACTTGTACTGGTCTCATAGCTTGCTGTATTTGAATATCTGGCATTGAAACAGAAGCAAAGGGCAGTGCCTGCTGCAAATCAGCGTGGCACCTGCTGTTGAGAAAGGAGGTTTGCTCATCTGCAGAGTAAGGAGAAGAACATGTTAATTCTGTTTCATGAAGCACTTTTCTAAGAAGTTCTAAAAGAAAGATACCACAATAGAAGTGTGGGGTGGTTTAACAACTTAAGGGAATGTTAAGTAGTTTGTATAACCCACCTATTTAAATAAGCAGTAGTGTGTATCATTTATAGCATAGAGATGACTGCTACATTTTAAAATGGGTGTTATATTGCCGTATATCTATAAGAAGCCCGTTGTGTCTAGCTTAACCAGTTTAAGGCTTACGTTTTCAGGTTAGACTTACAGTATCTTCTAGTTTCTAACTCACTGATATATGGAATGAGAGAAATCACAGGACAAAAAAATTCTTTGCAGACTGTTAGGCTAGGAAGTGGTGGTGGGGAATGTAAAGATTCATTTGGCAGAGCTAGGTGGTTTGATTTGAGTCCAGACAGAGCTATTATCTCTGGGATGCTTTTGCCAACAACAGCTTCAGGTGAAAAGTTGAGGGATTTTGAGACACAACAGTATGTGGGAACCCAGTGATTTAATAACAGATGTTGGATCCCAGATTGTTATTCCCTCCCCCTGCTGCTCTTTCCCTTTCATAGTTAAACAGCTGGCATGGTCTCTCCTTTAATCAACAAAACCATTTTATCTTGGCTTGGAGAATGGGAGGGCAAGTACAGTTGAACACCTTCTAGTAATGTCCACATGACCAAACTTAGCACGTTTCTGCTAGATGGGGAGATGATGAGTTAATCATAAGGTTTTGCTTCAGCTTACTTATTTTTTAAACATATCTCAAAGCTGTTGTAGATTAAAATGCTAAATGTATGCTGTCTTTAGTAGTGAGAGTGACCCCACTGCAACTGTTGCAGTTGGGAGAGCTGAGTGTGGCCCTGAGGATCAGGTTGCTGTTAAGGAGTCAGTCTTGGATGTAGCTGGCCTGGGTACCCTCCTGCCTGCACTAACCTCATATAAAGAGCAGGGCAGCAGAAACCCAGCCAAGGTATTCTGAGGATGACAACATGTTTGTGTTGCTTAGACTTGGGATGAAAATGGATGATGAATCTTTGCTTGATGTAACTTGAGTACCTCTTAAGCTCTCCCACAATTCATTGGGGAAGAACATGTTGTGTTTTCAAGGACACAGGGAATTACAGACAAGAACGGGAGGGCAGCTGGTATTTCAGTGACCTGGGCTGACATCCTTCTTTTGCAGAGAGATCACAGGCTAAATAAATACAAGTGAAAGCAGGGTTTAGGCTGCTTTTTGTATGCTCCTAACTGTGCCAATCAAGCTTTGCTCTTGAAATCGCTTACTTTAATTGTTTATGTTAGGGTTGGAGATTGAGTGAAACAGTACCTAAATAAGAGCCCCGGAGCCTTTAGCACATTATTTTAGGTATGCCTGTTTGCATGGCAGTATTTCTTTACTTTCCCAAATGCTATTGGTTAGAGCTATAGAACAGTCCTTAATGTGTTCCTGCCCAGATGAAAGCTGAGGACTTATATCCTAGTATTTGAAAACTATGAAAAGACATTCGTTACTGAAAATGTTCTGTTTGGCTGTAGCTGTGAGTAGTACCAAGGGTCTTACTTGAAGAAGAGATGAAAAAATAAAGGGTAACTGTTCATGTTATGAGGCTCAAGTATGGAGACACTTGTGTTTCTGCGTGTATGCACTCCTAGTGTACTTTTAATATTGGTATTTGAACTATTTAATAGTAAGCAAACAAAGCAAAATGACTACTCCATTGCTTGCTTGGAGTCAGTAGTGATGAGATTGCTGACAGTTGATGTGAAAGCAATACCTTGCAGTGTTTATGCTCTTCTAGCAATGGTTTCTATAACCTGCTAGACACAAAAGGAAAATACCTACTCCAAGTAGAAGGAACACATTTACGTTTTATCTCATCAAAAAAGAGTCAAATCTTAGCATTTTTAATAGAATAAAATGTTACTGTTTATCCTGCTTTATGGTAAAATGATGCCAATAAACAATTATTATTAAGAATGACCTTGGGATATTCACAGAAATGGAATTTTCCTATTCTACAAGTGTGACCATATTTTCAACCTTTATTCCTACCCTTAAGTCTTCTGGAGAATTTTGCCCAATCTTTTATCATATTAGTTACTCTGAGGCTGATTTTCCTGAAGACTTTCAAACACTGGTGTGTCCTGTGCTTTCCCTTCTTCTTTCCACTCTTGCCTCACTAAGAAAACCACCAAAACACAGTACCTCCATACCCCTTTCCCTCCACCCCAGAAATCTCAAAGCTGACCTCATGGGTGTGTAAACAGTTGAGGTGGCTTATGCACTATTGTTCTGGAGCTTCTGGGTTTTGGGTAGAATCCGTTTGGTGGATTTCCACAGCACTGATTACTGTTTCTGTCTCTTGGGACTTTTGGGGGTCAACAGGCTTGCTTCAAAGTATGAACTTTTCTAACTGTAGTCAGTAATGGATCCACATATTAATTAAAACTACAGTAGGATCTTGTGCCTGTTAGGAGCAAAACAGTAGTACCATAGGGTTTTTTCTTAATGCTCAGAGGAAGACATGATGAAACCAAAGTTAGATGTTGCTAATGGTAACTGCTAAGCAAAGCAAAGTAAATACCATTTACTTGTTTTCTCCCCAAACCTGTATCAACTGAGTCTCTCAAAGTAGGGCTTATTTCATAGGGAAAATGATTTTCTGCACCTTTGTTTTTCTTAACAGGTTCTTGCTACTTGTACTCAAATTGAGAGGTGTTCTCATTTCCCTGTGTCACATGGAAATTTTCTCTAGAAAAACTATATTCTCTCTCTGCTTTTCTATAAAGTTCATGATCCTGTGAGTATATTAGGATGGAGGTGACAAAAATAAGAGGAAGTAGGTACATCACCAAAGGGAAAGTGTGCTTCTGTGTCCTCAGGACAGAACAGGACATCTGTAGGCAACAGGATCACTGGGTTCTTTTGGTATCAGGAAACATAAAATCCTATTGAAGGAAGTCCATCTTTGAGAAGTGACAGAAAAAATGAGTTTGTAGAAGTTAAACTCTTCCTGGGTGGAGGGGAAAAAAAACACAGAACCTTCTTCCTTTTGACCTCCATTTCTTGAAGGAGGACTGAAAGTGTAGGAGGATATCCCATATTGTAACAGGCAAAATATTCTGCAGTAAAGAATTTCTGTGCAATAGGATTTTGGAAAAAAAAATAAAAATGAGAAGGTATTGAAAGAAAAATGACTGAGGAGTTTTAAGTATTGAAACTAAATGTCTGAAATACCACTTTGTGCAGTGGAGTGAGTAGGTTTTGGTAGACTTAAAACAATTTTATGCTCTTAAGATGGGGATGTGAGATGTTAGATGTTAGGAAATTTTCTCGTGAAGCTGCATAGCTATACTTCCAAAAGTCCACATATGAAATAAAAGTCACAGTACTTTAAAACTAGGTAGGTGGGCATGTGTTTTTGTATTAGTACTGCTTAGATGGAAGAGCAAATACTCGAAAGCTATGCTAGAAATGTTAAGAGTAGCAAATAATTCTCCAGTTGCAGAGACCCTTCCATTCACATCTGTGGCTTCTTGCAAGAAACCACAAAGCATCTATGAGTTTCTTCTCATTCCTGTGTGTTATTTTTAGAAAGGAAGTACTAGACCATAGATCAAGAAGAAACTTCTGTTCAGGATGTGTAGTGTAGAGAACATATTTTCATTATAAAATAAGTATTAACTAGTAGGGAAAAGAAGTTGGAGATTCTTTTAATGGGATTAAATAAAGTTTCTAGGAAGTCTATTTGTGCAGTTTACAAAGAATGAATAAAACAAACATGAGGAACAGCAGGATGGAGGAGTGAAGAGGAATAGAGGATCATGACTCCTGAATGATCAGACATGCTCAGAAACAGGATAGCAGGGGAGCTGGCTTGCTCAAATAGCTGTCACAGATAGGAGCACACTGCTACCAGAGCAGGCCTGGATACTCCAGCTGTGTTCATAGGTTCAAAAATGTGTTTCTTAGCAACAGATGGAATGCTAATTAAGGGGCATTACAGTAGTATTAACCAGATGACCTGGTTCCTAAAGTTCCTGCTGATTCTGTAGATTGTAAGTTTTGCTTGTAAAGCTTATTCCTTTCTAGCAGGGAAGACAGCCTATGCTGTAAATGACTTCGAGGAGGAACAACAGAACGTGAGGCATGCTGTGTGTATTGGGAGTGGTTCTGTAAACAATATTAAGGCATTGCCTTCTGTTAGTCAACAGGGTCAAAATAGTAGTGTTACTGCAGCATAACACCAGGACATTGCTATATTGTGCATATAATGTTATGTAAGGACTATTATTATATAAAGGACTCTTGGGCTTGCTTCTGCTATCGACCTTGGTTTATATTTAATTACATTGTAAGCCAAAAGCTCCTTCCTTTATTTGGCTGCTTTATTTTCCTGTGCTGGCCTGCTGGCCTGGTTCAACCCAGACATTTAGCTGTTATCTTTCTGAGAGTGAGTCAGGGGGAATCATGCTTGACCAAGCATTGCCTTCTATGATGGTGTGACTAACCAGGTAGTTGAGGAAAGAGCAGTTGAAGTTGTCTACTTGGATTTAAGCAAGGCTTTTGACACCATCTTACATAACATCCTCATATGCAAGCTTAGGAAATGTGGGTTAGATTGAACAGACAGTGAGGTGAATTGAGAACTGGCTGAATGACAGCTCAGAGGGTTGTGATCAGTAATGCATTAATGTTGGCCTGTAGCTAGCAGTGTTCCCCAGGGATCAGTACTGCATCCAGTCTTTTCAATATCTTCATCAGTGACCTGGATGAAGGGACAGAGAGCAGAGCGTACCCTCAGCACGTTTACTGATGATACAAAGCTGGGAGGAGTGGCTGCCGTTCAGCCAGACCCAGACAGACTGGAGACTTAGGAGCAGGGGAACCTCATGAGGTTCAGCCAGAGCAAGTGTAGAGGCCTGCACCTGGGGAAAAATAACCCCATGGACCAGTACAGGTTAGGTGTTGACCTGCTGGAAAGCAACTCTGCAGAGAAGGATCTTGGGGTCCTGGTGGACAGTAAACTGTAAACCAGTGTGCTTTTGTGGCCAAGGAGTTCCATGGTATCTTGATGTCCATTCACGAGTGTAACCAGCAAGTCAGAGGGAGGTTGNAGTCTTGGTGATTCTGTGTGATTCTGTGAAAGGCTGAGAGCTCAGTGGTTGTTTAGCGTGGAGAATACTGAGTAGGGGATCTTATCAATATCTAAGAGCTGGGTGTGAAGAGGGGCTGAAGCCTGTCTCTTTTCAGTGGTGTCCAGTGCTAGGGGCAATGGGCACAAACTAGAGCACAGGAAGTTCCTCCTAAACATAAGGAAACAGGCTGCCCAGAGAGGCTGTGGGGACTTCTTCTCTGGAGATTTTCAAAACCTGCCTGGACACTTTCCTGTGCAGTCTGCTCTGTGAGAACCTGCTTTAGCAGGGGAGCTGGACTAGATGATTCCCAGAGGTCCCTTCCAACCCCTACCATTCTGTGATTCCGTGGTGTGAAAAAGCACCTACAACTGATATAGCCTGTAGCCAACTGCACGTGTTCTGCAGAGGATAAAGCAGCTTCCGATCTTCTGTGTGACTGGAGATCACTCTGAAGTATGAAAATTAAGCCTTTGTGTAGATGTTAAATACAAGTTTCTTGTTTCATGCTTCGTCAAGCAGAAAGAAAAACTGACTACGTGCTGCATAAGGGAGATTTGGTGACTGTCTTATTGGTCATTTGGTGTTGTGAGCTGGCATCTTTTACAGTTTGCTGTTGTGGCTTACCTCATTTTCTTTGTTCAGAAGTAAATCTGGTTTCCCACCTATCTGCAGTTGCATAACCCTTTTTCTTTGTAATATGACTATACATTTTTGCCAATTACGAGAAATGCTTACATGGAAAAAACTTTATTACAGCAAGGTATTTTTAGCTGTCCTAAGCAAAATTTATTGGGCATAGGGAAGAGGAAAGAACAGCCAGTATCAAATCATCAGCCAGCTTTTTTTAGACTACCAGAATGTATTCCTTGGAGCCATCCCTTCTCCATTTGGCAGTCAGATAGTGTTCTGATCTAGTGTTGGTAAATCCAGAACTAGTATAAATATAAGACAAAACACTTTTGTTAGAAGAACCATGCAACAGTTTTTCAAGTTGCTAACAGTATTTGACATTAATGTTGACATTAAGGTCCTCCGAAATTCGCAGTGCTTACCAATTAAAGGGGGAGGGGGAATTATTTTCCAGTTCAGGCATACTTGTAACTTCTTCTGAATTCAGTTTCACCCTGACTTTGGTATTAAAGGAAACAGGTTATAGATAAGGTTGATTTTTTTTTTTTTTTAATGTGCCATTTATAGCTGAAAAAGTCAGCATGCCAAAATTGTGATGTAAGTTACTCAGAAGAAACCAACCATACATTCCCTAAATGTTTAACTTTGGAAAGTGGCACCTTTGCATCTACAGTGCATGCTCTATGTCTGTATTTACATAGCAAATGTAATGTTTCTACAAGGTAGCCATGGCTTTTGAAGTTGGCAATGGAGAGATTTACCAGAAGTTTAGTATGCTGTCTTAGTGCCTGAAGCCTGTGGTTTAGTCAGCTTCCATGATTTTGCAAGACTGTCAATTAAGGTTTTATTCTCAACCTGAAGTTCCTAGATGAAAAGATATACTTTAAATGTTAAATACAACTTCCAACTGTATTGTTCTTCTCCCTAAATATGGTAACTATAGTGCTGTTTTTGGTGACAGGATCAAGTTTCAGGATAAATTTAATGATGTTTGTAGGGTGGATTTGGAGAAGCTCTTCTTACAGCTGAAATGAGAGGTCTCTGTCCTAGATGGGCCAGAGGAGGAGACAACAGCAGAATCTCACATTAGATGGGAAAGCAATAGAATTAAGTACTGTGAATTTGAGGTAACAATAAAAGCATATATACACACAACACAAATAGATCTGAGGGGAGAGAAAAAGCATGGGAACTGCATATACCCACTTGCTTACCAGAGTGGTAACATGGTTAATATGCAGCTAAAAAGGACTAGGAATAGATGAAGCTCAGTAAAATACAGCAGTGACAAGTAAGGAATGTGATCCCAGATGTTATCAGTCATTAATTAGTTCTGATGCTTAACTGCAGCTGGAATATTATGCTAAGTGTTGATAATATTAAAGGTGACTGAAATTGAGAGTAAAGTTAAACTTGCCAGCTGTATGTACAGCATGTGTAAGCTTCATTGAAGATGTTAATAGTCTGCCTGCTCAGAATAAGGTGGGGCTGCCTGTATGTGGAGAACTATAAATTTGGATGGTTCCCAGTGATTTTGTTTGTTTTGTTTTTAATAAGTCTGACCAGTAAAATCCTGGTTTGACTTCGACTGGGTTCTCTCTAAGCCTTAAGTGGCTCTGGTATTACCAGTACCTTTACCCTGAAAATAGTCAGTTGTCAGAGTAGTACGAATATAGCAAGCATCTGTATAAGATGGTGTTATGCAGTTTATACAAAACAAAGACCAACACTGAGTATCAAACTCTGCCTTATCATACTTGTGAGAGCATAGCACTTGGAATGTTTGTGGATATGATCATGTCTCTGAACACAAATTTCTACTCAAGCCTTTGAACCGACACAACACAATTTTACATGATTACTGCTTCTGTATTTAGTGCATTTTATAACTATTTATCTTTTCCTTTTAGCTTTACCTTCAGGCCAGAATGAAAGGAGACTGGGCAAGACTCGTACGTCCTACTCTACAATTTGGTCTTATTGCTGCATCCATCTATGTGGGCCTCTCACGTGTTTCTGATTACAAGCATCACTGGAGTGATGTTTTGACAGGACTTATTCAGGGAGCAGTGGTAGCTGTGCTCATTGTAAGTAATTTCTGAGGAGGAGGGGGTTTTGTGTGTAAATGCTGCTTTTATAAACAGTACCGTAGGACTGCAGGCTGTGTACAAAGGAAAGCAGGCCTGTCTTCCTAATGCTGTGAAAACTGGTGGAGAGAGAAAACAACTGGGGAGTGAGGCAGGCTCTGGGCCAGCGATAAGTGGCTGTTTCAGCTGCTAAACAATGTGAAATTGTCCCTGCCCGAGAGCTTTTCAAATAACCAAACTGGAAATGGTCAACTGTAAAACCATGTAGGCCTCTATATAACCATACCTTTTGTTCTATGCCAAATTCTAAATCTTAAGTATGATAGCAGAGAAGAACTGTATATGAGGTAACCAGCACCCAAAAAAATGCCTTTAAGGATAAGGACAGCATGACACTGTCTACCTCTGCCACTTACACAGCCTTTGTTTTCAGTCACATGAGAAACAAACCCTTCACCATTTCTTGTGTACATTTTGAGAACTAAAAGGATGTTTATAACAATGAGCATGTGAAGCTTAGCTGTACTGATGAATGAAAAGCTGTCCCAAGGAACAGGTAATCTTGGAGCTGCAGGCCTGGTTGACATAGTGGCAGCAGTAGTCCTGGCTGTCACTAGAGTGCCATGGTTGGTTCATACATGGGAGGGGACAAATCAGAGACACTGTAGAAATCATTTGCCAAGAACCAAGGGTCACCTGGACGAACCATCTCCAAGATGGTTCTTTCTCAGCTGGAAGTCAGAAGGGTATGGTTCATTCCAAGTCAAAGCTTATCATCAAAACAAATCTTGGAGCAGCTCAAGGAAGCCCTACATACATACTGCACCAGCTGTGATTAAATGGCTGCAGGTTGACTAAAAAATGATCCTACTCCTCATTTTTGTGCAATCTCATATTCTAAAAAAAGACATGCAGAGATTGAAGAGCTGAGGGCACTTCTATTAGGAAAACAAATTTAGTGAAGGGTGTTGGAAAGAGATATATCTTAGAGATGCTTGGTAATACAAGAATTAGTAGAAGGTGGCATTACAGTGAACAGACTTGAAAGATAAGGAAATTATTTTTAAAAATAAAAACCCCCAAACAAACCCCTTATCTGAAAGAACCAATGAGTTCACCCCCAGAAGCAGAAAGCAGAAGTAGCGCATGCTGGAGCAGCAACTGCAAATGGAGCACTAAACTAAGCTGAGTGAATTCAGCAGTAAGTGGAAGCTGAAACTTGTGTGATCATAGCTGACGTAGCATGCTGGGCTACCAGCCAGCCCTCACTGCTGCTGTCCCACACCATGCTTTGCCAGTGGGAGTCAAAAGTGGTGATGTAGGAACTTCATGCAGCACTGTACCCAGTAGGTTGTCTACTACTACGACTTGGTGAAGTAAGCAGTGAGAAGAGAGCAAGCTGCAGAAGGGGATCAAGGAACCTGTCTTGTAGTCAGTAGNTCGGCACAGTTATCGTACCAGGGGCCACAGAACATTGGGGAGGGAGCTACTGTGAACTCTGCCAAGGAGAGAGGTGGAATCTAAGCTTAGTTTAACCAGTTTTTACAGAAATGCAAGTGAGCTACAGTTGAGAGCATAATAGTAGCTAACTACTGAACCCTCTTCCTCAGCTCAAGCACAAGCTCTCCTGTCCTGTTCTAAATGGAATAAATTCAACTATACATGTGATGTGGGCCCTCAGTAAGCATATCTTGCTCCTTCAGTTAAAGTTGTGCAAACTATGGCTATTTTAATGAAGTAGTGCTTGATAAGGCAGTTAGAGCAGTTAGCATATGAGCCTTGAGTCTGACTTAAACTATGTGATTGGGGCAGGGAAGGGTAATAGCTGGAGAAAAAGCTATTGAAAGAACAGATGCCACAATTTTACACAAGGCTTGCCATCAATTTTCTAGTTTTAATCTGTTTAAACTTTTTATTAGTTTTGATATGGAATCTACCTTATGCAAAAGCATTTAACCATTGTTTCAAAGACCTACAAGTGCAGGAGCTTAACACTGATTTGTTCACTTAGGTTGTGTACGTGTCTGACTTCTTCAAAGAGAGAGGATGTACATTTCAACCGAAAGAAGATTCCCATACAACCCTACATGAGACTCCAACAAATGGAAATCACTTTGGCAGCAATCATCAACCATGATGAATAAAACTCACCTCACCTGTCTTGCTCTCTGAAAGAAAAACGATTTCACAAGTCTAACTATGTAATACAAGTAAATGCCTTTAAGGGACTGTTGCTGCTCTTGGATGCTCACTTTACCTGTATATAGTAACACCACACTTACTGAATATATCTAAACTTTAAATTTCTGTTGGTTCAAGGTCTTGCGTAAAGGAAACAGCTATTAAAACTGTAAATTTTATTGAAAACATAACAGTTATATTACATACACTGCTATTTGTACATGCCTTGTTGAAACAACTGTGGTTTAAATGCACACCATTCATTACTTGAGATGGAAGTAGCATGTGAAGCTGATGAACTTGTTCCTATTAATCTTGAACTGTTTTTAGGGGATAACTTCTGTTACAGGTAAAGGCTTGCAGCAAACACAATATCTCTCTTGATTTTTGTAATCCCTATTAAAAAGAGAAACTGTATTAATATCCATTAGTCATAACTGACACAATCACTACTTTTAAGTACAGTTACATATAATACTTTGCAGTAGAGAAAGTGGTACAAGTCTTAAATGGAAGTCAGTGGGCAACTTTTCAGACACAAACTGTCAGTATTCATCAAAACACTACCTCTTCAAGTCAAACTTTATACCAAATGTTATCTGGAAAGAGCAACGATTACCAAATCATTAATCGCGTCCTGTGCCTTCCACTTCTCCTCTCCTCTCCTCCCTCCCTCCACCTTCTAGCATTACTTATACTACAAAAGTGAAATACATACCCTCTGCAAACTTATTTTCCAGCTCTGTATTTCCAATGGCTTTTGCAGCCTGGCACATCTGCCGAAGCAATTCTTCCAGCCTTCTCATACAACGAATTATGCTACCTGTATAAAAAGAATGAAGAAAAACTTATATAGACCTGCCACATGTCACTGAATCATTCAGTTCCTTCAGCCTACTTTGGACCAAAGCAATAGTTCTTTATCAGCCCTGTTCAACTGATCTAGAAGCCAACGGCAAGAATAGCCACACATCTTCAGCTTGGTTTCTGTGTAACAGATGTGTCCACCAGGCATTTCTTCGACTCTATCTCCAAATGCTTGTCCTGTTCTTGTGTTCTTCTACTATCCTCATAGGCTCTAACTAATTATCTTATCTAGTCAGATGACTTTCTGGGCTGTTTAGTAATTCAGTTACTTTGTTAAGACTTTCCTCTAAAAACATCTAGCTTTGGGGGATTCACAAGTTCTTTGCTGCAAGAACCATCACACACACACAAACATACACACACTGCTCCGGTGCCACTCAAGAGTCTATGGATGACTTCCACTCAACTGCATAATTACTTATAGTAATGCATACGACCTAAGTCTTGACATCACTCCTACACTGCAACCTAATACCCACTCTAGTCTGTTACGCATTCATCTCAACTTGTGTCTCAGCTTGGCCCAGGTCACTGTAACTTTCACAAAACAGCCCCAGTGCTTATGTGGCATGCAACAGTATGCTCTTTGGTCATTTCCTCCACTGTTGCCTCACACCTGTGGTCAAAATTACTGTATGCAAAGTAACTGCCACAGGGTAAATATGGGATGAAGGTACTGACAGCAACCCTGCAGAGAACAACCTGGGGGTACTGGTGGATGAAAAGCTGGACATGAGCCACCAATGTGCACTTGCAGCCCAGAAAGCCATCTGTATCCTAGGCTGCATCAAAAGAAGCATGGCATGCATGTCAAGGGAGGTGATAATGCCCCTCTGCTCTGGTGAGACCCCAACCTGGAGTGCTATGGCCAGCTCTGGAGTCCTCAGTACAGGAAAGACATTGACCTATTGGAACAGGTCCAGAGGAGGGCCACAGAAATGATCAGAGCAATGGAACACCTCTCCTATAAGGAAGGGCTGAGAGAGTTGGGGTTGTTGAGCTTGAAGAAGACTCTGGGGAGACCTTACAGCACCCTTGCAGTACTTAAATGGGGCCTGTAAGAAAGAAGCGGACAATCATTTTAGCAGGGTGTGTTGTGGATAAGACAAGGGATGATGGTTATAAACTAGAAGAGGGTAAATTTAGACTAGATCAAAGGAAGACATTTTTTATGATGAGGGTGGTGATGAAACACTGAAAACACTTTGCTCAGAGACGTGGCAGAAGCTGTATCCCTGTAAACACTCACAGTCATGTTGGATAGGACTCTGAGCAACCGATCTAGTTAGAGATGTCCCTGCATGACCCTTCTATGGTTCAATGAAATAATAGCTCTAGACAAGGCATAATATCTAGAGAAAGATGTGTCAGTACGAAAATAACATTCCATAAAGCTGTTTGGAAAGTGAAAGTTAAGAAAAGTAAAACGCTTCACTTCTAATGCACATTCGCATAGAACCAGAAGATCAGGTCTGTTTCTACAGTTAGAATAGTCTGTGCAAGGGCATCAGTTTGTAAAAACTACTGTAATGACATGAGGTGAAAAACCCCATACACAGCCTACTAGACACAAAGCCAAAGCAAGTGAGCTGCAGGTGGCTCTCTCAGCATGGCCATGCTGCATTGTGGCAGGCCCCAGCCTCGTCTCCATGTGCAAGGCCAACCCTGAAAACTGTTTCAGGCACACTTGTTGTAGAAACACTTTCTGCATGAAGAAAACCTGAATTGCTCAGTTTACCATTATTCCCCACAGCTTCAAAAAGCATCTCTGATCTCTACTTCTTCCCAACACACACATTTCAGCTTAATGACAATTTGTTTCCATTAGCCAATCAATATATTCATCAATGACCTGGATGAAGGAATAGAGTGCACTCTCAGCAAGTTTGCTGATGACACAAAACTGGGAGTGACTGACACACCAGGAGGCTGCGCTGCTATTCAGCATAACGTGGACAGGCTACCCCATGTAGCAGTAAAGGTTACGGACTGATCGGCTGGAAAGCAGTTCAGTGCAAAAAGACCTGGATGTCTGGGTAGACAGCAGGATGACCATGAGCCAGCAATGTGTCCTTCTGGTCATGAAAGCTAATGGCTTCCTGGGATGCATCAAGAAAAGTGTGACTAGCAGGCTGAGGGAGGTTATCCTTCCCCTCTAATCTGCCCTGTGAGGCCACATCTGGAGTACTGTGTCCAGTTCTGGTCCCCCCTATTTAAGAGAGAGAGGGAACTTTGGAGAGGGTACAGAGAAGGTCCACTAAGATGATTAGGGGATGCTGATAGCGCTGGGCCTGTTTAGCCTGGAGAAGATAAGATTGAGGGGGGACCTTATCCATACTTACAAATACCTAAAAGGTGGATGTCAGGAGGATGGGACCAGTCTTTTCTGTTGTGCCTAGTGACAGGACTAGAGGCAATGGGAAAAAAGCAGCACACAGGAAGTTCCATCTTAACATAAGGAGGAACTTTTTTACTTAGAGGGTGGTGGAGCATTGGAGCAGGCCGCCCAGGGAGGTGGTTGAGTCTCCATCTTCGGAGATATTCAAAACCGACTAGACACCATCCTGTGCAACCTGCTCTAGCTTATCCTGCTCTTGCAGAGGGGTTGGACTAGATGATCTATACAGAGGTCCCTTCCAACCTCTAACATTCTGTGATTCTGTGAATACTGCTCCAATCTCTGACAAGCATGCCCTCAGGTTTATGCTGCAAAATGAAAAGGCAGCTATTTACTTACCAGAAGCACAAGCTTTCACACTATTCATAACTGCAAACAAAAGAGGTTTCAAACACTAATAAAATAGCAGAACACCATCTATCTTTAAGCTTGTGAGAACAGAAGTATGCCACCAATTCAAGATTTCTGTCAGTTCTGCTGGTGCCCGTGAGCCTGGACAGCAGTGCAACACTGAGCACTAGTCTCTTCCTCCTGGAGAGCACAGTCTTTTCAGAAAGCACTTTTAATAACTTGAGAAGACAGAGGGGAGATGATGGTAGTGAAAAAAGAGTTTTAAAAAGTGCTGTGTTCTAATGTATTCTCTAATGGCTGGACAATTTTCTGCTCCTTAACAATATTAAAACAAAATCCTGTTGCACAACAGTGACACTGGGATACCCTGTAACAGCAGCAAATCCTAATTTGACATTGCTCAAAAGGCAAAGCAGAAAATAAAACTCCTTTTAGAGCTTTAGTAAGTCATTATGCTGTACCTTGTGGTTCAAACCTATATCAAAATTAAGATAGGAAGCACTAACACCTAAAATGAAAATCTGTATTTAAAATCAAAATAATAATGCTGTGGGGTTTTGTTTGTGTTTTGTTGTTTGCTTGTTGTTTGAGTTCATTTGTTTTTAGGGTTTTTTTTTGTACTCTGTTTCTTAATGTCTTTGAAATCACTACAGTGACTTGCCTAACCAGGGAAAACTCTCCTGGGATTTAGCAACACCATGCTGCATTTCAGGTGTTTAAGGACAATCCTCTTAGACACATAGTGTGACTTTGGGGTTGTCCTGTTCCTAAATAGGAGCTGGACTCAATGATCCTTGTGGGTCCCTTTCCAACTCAGGCTATTCTGTGATTCTGTAAGCATAACAGACAGTGGATGTCTGAAGTGATTTCCTTCTCCTTAGATAATACACAGAAAACCAGCCTATTAAAAGGAAAGAATTATATGTCATCCTCTGCCACAAGAGCTGAACTTCTCAGAACAGGCTCAAAAGATCTAATTTTGAGGGAGTTAGCAGGGTGGTCTAGGACCAAGCTGACTAATTAACCTTAAGCCAAACACAGTAAAAGGAAAATGTTATTGTGTGTTATGAACAGGTATATTATGACATTGAGCTGCTGGGGCATGTCCAAAGAAGGGCAACAAAGTTGGTGAAGGGTCTAGAGCACATGTGTTAGGAAGAACGGCTGAGGGAACTAGGGTTCTTTAGTCTGGAAACAAGGCGAGTCTCAAGAGGGACCTTCTCAATCTCTACAGCTACCTAAAAGGAGGTGGTGGTAAGGTTGGTGTTGGCCTCTTCTCCCAGGTGACAGGTAATAGGACAAGAGGAAAGGGCTTCAAGCTGCACCAGGGGAAGTTCAGCTTGAATAATTGGAAGAATTTCTTCACCAAGAGGGTTATCAGGCATTGGAACAAGCTACCCAGGGAGGTGGTGGAATCACCATCCCCAGAAGTGTTCACAAAACATGCTGCAGAAGTGGTGCTTAGGGACACGGCTTAGTGTTGAGCATGGTAGTGCTGGGTGGACAGTTGGATTCTATGATCTTAGAGGTCTTTTCCAACCATTACAACCATTACAGAATCATCACAATGATTCTGTGAGCCCAAGTAAAAGCATAAGCCAGCTACTGCATCTCATTTTGTGTTTCCCTTACTTATGGTGCCTCTTCAGCAGATTTAAGGTTCAGACATTCACTGCAATACAAAGAATCGGCTGAAGACTACCAGGATTCCTGTTGCTAACAGACAATCTGCTTTATAAAGTTCCTGGGTCTGTGCACTGGATTACAGAAGAGTGTGAATTCCTTTGTTTTAAGGGCTCCCATTTCCAACTGTATATGTATTTCCAACTGTGACAATTAACAACTTCAAAAAGGATTTTCAAGTATCAGTCATTACATGCAGATTTGTGAGACTGGTGCACCCACCCTACTGTTCTTCACAACTTCCCACATAGCTAGTAAAAGATCAAATTAGGTTTTTCATTCTTGTTTAACCTTAGGTGGATGGTTTGTCTTTTTACAAATAATCTCTGCTTCAAGTCATTCTACTTTTAAAATAATGAAAACTAAGTATCCTTCCTAAAGGGGCAGTTTCTAGTACTCCAGTTTTAGGAATCAAATTAACCCAGGTGACAGAATACATCTAGGCTTTTCAAAACAGAGAATTAGTTACCACCTCTCACTTTTGTAATCAAGACAGCAGGAGGAACCTTCATCTTCCCAAGTAAATAAAACACTTAACTGTAATGAAGACAAGTGCAGAGCTGTGCTTCAGGGCAAGCATTTGGAACATGACATTATTCCCTTTAACTAGCAAAGGTAAGTGATACCTTTCAATTACTTACAATTTCTGAGTTTTACACCAAGTTTTTAAAAATGTTTTTAAAATGTATTCAGATCCTAAAGTAGCAACAGTGCAATTATAAATTAGCATATATAGCAAACAATTTTTCCCCACTTAAGTTTCAGTCATATAGATACTTAAATACATCTGAGTTAATAAATAAATAAATTCAGTGACTTATTGTAAGGTTAGAAGAGGAGACTCAGGGGAGACCTTATCATGCTCTACAACTACTTGAAAGGAGGCTGTTGCGAGATGGGTGTAGGTCTCTTCTCTAGGGTTAACAGTGAGAGGACAAGAGGAAATGGCTTCAAGTTGAAGCAGGGGAGGTTTAGGTTAGATATAAGGAGAAATTTCTTTACTGAAAGGGTTGTTAAGCCTTGGAAAAGGCTGCCCAGGGAGGTGGTGGAGTCACCGTACCTGGAGGTGTTTAGGAAACATTTAGATGCTCTACTTAGGGACATGGTTTAGTGGTATGTTAGTGATAGGTATGGTTGGACTTGATGATCTTAGAGGTCTCTTTCAACCTTTGTGATTCTGTGATTCAGAATTACCATTCCATGTTACCGAATTACCATCTCACACCTCCTAAATAAGAACTGATTAACATACCTTCAAAGACATCAGTCATTTTGCAGATGTGAGCAAAATTGGTTCCATTTGCCCATGTATACACAACATCCATTAGATTGGGTCTGAAAGAATTTAAGTAATTTTCTTCATCAATTTCCAGTTTTGCTTCTGCAGACACCTTGGCAATTCTTTTCGCACACTCCTTTAAAACAAAATATCTTAAAATTATAAGATTAAGTGCTTAACCAGTAGAAAGGCTTGCATATTATTAGATACTGCATACAGGATGAGGTTTCAGGTTTAGTGTGTCCTTTAGAGTTTCCTTTTTAGGTGTTGTCTGCCTGCACTAACAACTTATAGTGCAGTAAAGCAAGCTTATAAAAAATGTTAAGGGCATATTGTAAATTAGCATAAACATTTCTTGCAGACAAGGTATGCCACTGTTACACACCGTACAAGCACATGCCGTGCCAGTCAAGTTTCACTGATGATCTAAAATCAATCTTCGCCATGTGGTTACTATACTTTACTCATAGACTTTACTCATGTTAACATTAACCCTGAGCTCAGACAGATTTCTAATGGACAGATTACCTGCATTTGCCGAAGTGGTCCTGCCAACTGCTCTGTCAATTTTGGCATTTCACTGGACTGAAAAAGAAGACATTAAATAACTTTATGTACTTCCATACACTTCCTCTGCACCAAATTAAATGCAAATCCAGAAGTTTGTTGTGTGCCAGTGCCATCCTCAATTACTCCAATGCCTTCTCAAAGCTGTTACCAAACACTAAAATATACTGAATTTCCCAAGTACTCGTTCCTGAAACTAAATCAGAAAACAAAATCTTTCTGTAGAGTTTTCCTAGTTTGGGCTAAAACCGAACAATTCTGTTCAGTGATTTTACCTTTCAGCTGAAGTTGCTCTAATTAACTGCACTTTCTGAAGCTAGCAGTTTTTCACAGTTAAGACCCAATGTTTTGTAATTATGGCCAAGGAACGGAATACACCAATGTCACCGTTAGATCTTGTGTTCCACAAAGAGGGTGCAGAGCAAAGGACTACACCTTTAGGGAGAAGCAGACAGTTCAAGTGACTCTAAAGTGACCAACCAGGTATTCCATACCACATAAGTCATATTCCACTATAAGAAGATGGTTATAGTTCCTTCTTCTTCCCTTCCTCTTCTCTCTTTCTTTGATGGCCAGCATCTGAGGAGAACTGGAATCCTGATCTCTTCAATCCTGATGGGAGATTTCAGAAACCCAGCTACCTGCACTGGGCTACAGCCTGGTGCTGGGCCTACTCAGTGGTCATGTAGTTACCAAATAGGGGGATGTGGGGTTTGCTTTTGGCTCTGTATATATTTGTAATATTTTATTTTAGTTCTATTACTTTATTAAAGTAGTTTTAGTTTTATTTTCCAATCCACAAGTTCTCTTGGCTCTTTATCACCAAGTGCTCCCTCCCTTCCTGGGAACAGGGGGAAGGAGGGTAATAGAGAGTGACTATCACTCAGGTAGGGGGTCGCCCCAGCCCCTAACCCATGACAACAGTATGCCAAAAGTATGGAAAAAAAGCACCTGCTTTCTGAGTAGTTCCAAAATTCCCTCTATTTAGCTGTTCCATCACTTTGAACTGCTAAAATGCTGATCATTTACTGGATTAACTGTTACAAGCTTTTTTTAAAGGATATTAAAAGCAAATGCTTGAATTGCTTAAACATTAGCAGTTATGTATGAAAACATGGCTATTCAAGAAGTACATTTGTGTTCTTTTCAGATTCAAGTACTATTGTTGAATGAACCACAGCATTCTAACAATGGTTTACCTTGGCATCCCTTCTACTAACAAAAGTTATTAACTAGCATCAGCTTGTAATGTGCTTTGTACATTTAGAATCAACCTGAGTGATACATCTCGCTAGTTATTTGCCATAATATTTTATATGGAAGTTTATTTTTACTGTTTTTTCCTAATGATGCTAAACTTCTATAGAGATTGTATGTGGGAAAACAATGACATCTGGTATTAAATGCCCATATTTTTTCTTTAAGTAACATATGGTCTGTTTTTTAACAGCTCTTTTGTTGTTAGTTCCATGTAGTACTGCTATTTTCATCAACAGGTCAAAAGTACTGTCCCAATAATGTAACACAGGCAGGTCTCAAAATTAAAGATACACTCACCCTGAAGTGCAGGAGCAGATACTGTTAAGCCCCTTTTTCAAAATAATCATTCTGTGTTTTAAATTATAAGGACATATGTGCACACACACATACATAAATACAAGCATGTATGCTATGAATCTATTAATACCGCTTCATTGCATTAGGAGGAAACAGTTGTAGATTCATTACAAGGACTGCAATTTTACACAACTTTTTGCATGTCATTCATGAGGAAAGGTATTTTACCATGGAAGCTGCAATGCTTTTGTTAAGTTCAGTGAAAGTTCATGTCAAATACCTTAGGAAAGGATAAAAAAATGTGCAATATTTCATATTGTTATGACCAATTTCTGGAACTGAATTATAAACAATACTTTTGATAGACAGGAATGTTTAGGATTCACAAATTTAAGAAGTAACTCACGTTCTCCTGAAATACAAAACAGCTTAGGAGTGCAGTTGCCTGTTCTGCAGATAAGTCATTGAAGAGACCATTGAACATCATTTCAGTCAGGAGTAGTTCATCAGCACTAAAATAAAGAGAAAGAGAAGGAAACTTAGGGAATAGACTTAATGAAATGTAATTTTAAATGAAGTAGTATTCATCTATTTTGTGAGGCAATTGGATAAAAGTAGGAAACAATACCTAACTTTTTAAGAGAGATGTTAATTAGTAAGAGACAGTATTTTAAGGAAACTAAAAGCTTTTACTCAACTACAAAGAATTTCTCCTGATAGTTCATAGAAGTATTAACAGTTGCTTTAGTCAGCTTTTTCCAGAGAGGATATCCAGATTGAAAAGAACCAGGACGTTAGGCAACTTACAAAAAGGACTAAAATTGGTACCACTGCTGCTCAAAAAAGATTCAACTATGTATTTTCAACATACTGGAAAGAGGAACAGACTTGCTTCTATTTACTTGTAGAATGAAGACTTAATTATGAAATATAAAATCCAAACATACTAGTGGGATAAAATATCAAATTGTTATGACTACACCTTTATTTTTGGAGTTTATCACACATATGTATAGTCCGGTGGGAGGGAAGTAGATTCTTTTACAAAGTGAAGTGTAACTCATCAGCAAACAGTTCCTGAAAGTCAGGAACTGATGAAATTCAGATTCAGCTTCCCTGTTTGCTATGAGATTTTGCAGATGAAGAAAATTATTAGATATTGAACAGACATATGTAGCATCTGTCTGTAAGGCAAGGAGTATAACAGTCATTCTAAGTTTTAAAAACACAAAACTCTTCCAAAATCTGAGTTACACTCTGAAGTGTTAAAGTCTGATTCATGAGTTTCTGTGGAATCTTTATAGTATGTTTCATTATATATAATGTGCAACAGTAAAATGAATCACTTTCACAACCAACTCTACAGAAGCAACTAAGCTGTATTCCAGACCTGTCAGCAACTTGGTAACTGTTGAGAATCACCATTACACCATTGTTTGTGAGCAACTCTGTACTAAGAGTCCTGGGAAGTGGAACCACAGAAACTGAGACAATAGTGTACAATACTAAATGAAAACACACACTATTGCCTAAGCTGAGTAAGAAAATAGCCATTGTTTTGTCATTTTCAGGTCCACATTTTAGTTTTAAAATCTATTGTATTTTGTCCTTAAGTTGCTATCTTTACTGCTTCAATCAATATATTCACTTTATAACACAGGTCACACTATCTCTGAAGAATCTTTCTTCAAGTGGTCTCAGAACTTTAAACATGACATAGCAATTTCAGTGAGGATAGTAAAGGGTGTATTCACCACAAAAATCATTTTGCATAGAAACCAATTACCTGCTGATTTCACAGGCAACCCGTCCCTTCATCTCGATAACATCTGAAGATGTGGCAAACCCCAGTCTTCTCAAAACACGCTTGCGGCATTTGAGTTCATCCATTTGTAAAACAGTTCTGGCTTTTTTCAGCTCTCGTTTTGCTGCTTTAATATCCATAGCAATCTGGGGGATCAGAAGGAGACAAATTACATGTTGCTGTTTTAACAGATGCTAACTGTTTTAAAGACATTGTTTAAGGCCTCTGAACAACGGTCTATTGACATACCAGTTGGCACTGACTGTACTAAGAGAGAGGTTTAAAAAAAAAAAAAAAAAAATCAAAAAACCAAACCACAGAAAATTTGCTCCATTTACCCACAGGAAATGCTGGCATCTTTGGGAAGTTAAGGTATTTACCCAGAGTCGTGGGAACCAACCAGCCCACACCAAAAAAAGAAAAAATCTTTGGTTGAGAAATGAGCACCTATCTTCTGACGCACTGCACTAAGGCTCAGGTAACCAACTATTCAATCAAATATAAACCAAAGGCATTATTTCCTCCTATAAGAGCTTCTCTACTGCCTTGAAGCTTATCACTGTCACAGTTAACATCCTGACAGTGCGGTGTACAGTGCAGAAGTTTGCTTGATCTCTCACATCTTGCCCATACCAGAATTACCTCACTTCTGTGAGGAAGTGACTTCTGAAGAACCTGTTTTCTGCAGCAGCACAAAAACATCAGAGCTGGTTTTGAGCACAACCAGTTTCAGTTTAGCATGGTACAACTCTATACAAAATAGCGTACTGCTTCAAGGCTGGGAGTCAGCTCAGCACAAATTGTATGGTACGCTCCTCATGATCATAAGCCCCACAAATTCAACTAAGCTCTGCATATGCACATTAAAATCAATCTATTTTCATCATCCGTGAAGACTTTACCTACACTGTATTATGCTATGCCTATTCAGTGAAAAAGACTCTAGTAGCACCTCTGTACCCTTCTAATCTATGATGACTTTCTGAAGAAGTTTCTTTTCAGGTGTACTTCTCATCTGTATCAATCAAGGGCATAACACTGACTCAGAAAGTTTTTAGTGAGATTCAATAATTTTACTGATTTAAAAAGGATTCTAATTGGGCTTATTAATTTAAAATGTATTATTTGTGTTTATTAATTTAAAAATTATTATTTCAGTTGCAAAAATTAAAAGAAAAGCCAGTAGGAAGGGGACTATTACTGTCTCTGTCTTAACTAAATACAGATATAGTGTTTTGTTTTGTATTTTTACCTGTGCTTTTTTTTCACAAAGTTTGTATATGGTTTCCAAGTTGGGATCATTGTGAAGAGGATGTGAATACATCCTATGCTCAAATGCCTCTACTTTTTGGATTACTTTTTTCAGTCCTTGATCTTTGATGCCCATGTCATCAATAGGGTCTAGTAATGGTATTCCATCAGGAAATCGTTTCTGTACTTCCTAAAAGGGAAAAAAAACCCCAACAACCCACATTTTTTTGGTAACATTATTAACTGAAAACAAACTATACTTTAACAAATCAGCTAGCACAACTGGGATACAGAAGGCAGTACTGCAAGTTTGTGAAGTGATGTTTCAGCAGTCTCGTTTAAAATGACTGGTAACAAGGAGAAACAACTGGACATACACTACAGCTTCCAACCATTTTTAAGACTAAGGCTGAAGATGTAAAACAGGCTTTAGACAAATTTCTTCAGAACAAGTTGTCTTGGGTTCAAGAGTACCTTACTAAACAGAGCAAAGAGCTTACACAGTCTAGTGGAACTTACTTGTATAGATTTTAACACACTTTGCCTGTTGTCAATAGGCCTCAGGTCTTTCGGTATGTAAAGTCGGACACTGCTGATAGATGAGAGAAGATGTACCAGAACAGGAACAACCTATCAAAAAGGGTGTAGTAACTGATAAATCAGCAAAAAATATATTTATTATTACAGTTCCATAACAAAACTTTATGAAGGAAACCTGACTACACAGGATTACAGCAGGAATATAAGGAAACTGGAAAATGTGGGTAATGAGATACAGTATTAATAAAGAAGAAAAAAATACTTGTCTAAACAGTAAAATTCTGTATTCAGTTAAATTTGGAGAGAGGCTACAAGTGGAAAAAAACCCCATTTTTTCTATTACCTTGCCTCTTATCTACTAGAATACCTCTTATGATCCAAACCAGACAAATTATTGTCATGTACTTAACTAGGAATACCAGCAATAGAGAACACCAAATCAGCAAATACATATTTGTAAGTACCAAAACCATGAAGAAGGCATGAAAGACCAACGGTCTATCTCAGCCTTTAAATGGACTTTGTGAGAACAACATGCAGACAAATTAAACTGTCTCTGGTCTGAAAACTGTAACTTTCTGTCTTGACATAGGGCTTCAAACTCAAATAATGCAAATGCCTTTGCTAAAAATTTCAATTCCATTTTGGAATGAGATAGCCTCACAAAGCTGAAGGGTTCTGGAAAAGAGGAAGAAACATCAACAAAAAAGATTTCTGCTCCCAGAGAGAGAACATAGTGCTAAGAGAAAAGTATCTGCCAAATGGCGTTGCTAAAATTTACTACTCAAGGATTATAAAAATTCGACAATTCTATAATTCTATAAAATTCCTCCAATTCAGCAGAACAAATGCACATTACCTACAAAATCCTGCACAAGTCTCCAAGAAAAAAAAAAGACACTTACCTGCAGATTTTATCACATACGTATGTCATTTTTTTTTTTTTTAATAACTTTGTTTACATTACTGCTGCTGTCTTTTATCATCATCATTTGAAATACAGAACACAATAGCAACTAAGTTTCAAAGCCTTTCTGATATGGTAACAAATGTACTCATTTTGTTCACTGTTGAAAGTTTCCTCAGCAATTGTGTGAGAAAGCAGTTAGGTGTACAGTTCCTTTTTCTTCCTTATTGCTCTCTTCTACACAGTTTGCAAATGTTTTAGAAATAGAATCTTTGAGAACATTTGTAAGAAACTATTGAGAATAGAAGTGTAACAAACCTGCATCTCTCCTTTTTCATCAGATCTGGCTGGCTTTGCAGCCTCAGTAGCAGAATTTTTCAAACTCTCTTTGCTGCAGTGCAGTAGCACTTCAACTACATATAATGGGTCCAATTCACCAGAATTTGGCTGTGGAGGGCACAAAAAACCAGATCCGTAACAGTTATTTTAAAATACCAACAAGAATGGAAGGAAAAAGCATGATTTTATTCCGTGTTAAAGGTATGAAATGAGCTACTGCTCTTCACAGTTACCAACTCAGTGCTGCAGTATGTTCTAAAAACTACTAACCAGTACTAATTGAAAGAACCCTCACACAGGAAAACACACTTGAAAAAGTTACCCTTCCCCATCCTCCCTTGCCAGTGTAGCCCAAAGTACTCTTGCAGCTTCAGATGTTTCTGCTTTTCTTCTAGACATAGGACTTTCAAAGTAAGCTATTATATTTTGTAACTGTAATACTAACAGTACTGAACTCTTTAAGAACAAACAAAATTTGGGGGAATCACTTTCCTTTTCAGGTTTGCAAGTTCAAGTTTTTTCCCCACAATAAAGACCACAGAAAAATTTTTCACACTGAACAACTGGTATCTGCATCAAACACAAAGTTACAGCTTGCAGCTCACATCTTCATATACTCCAAACTGCACACACAGCATCTGACAAACATTTAAAAAACACAAACAAACAGATATGATGCTTAAAGACAACTGCTCACAAAGCCATATCCTTTAATATACACCACTTTAAAAAACCCTGATGTTATGCATTTGACTGGATGAATATGCACTAAGGTTGCTCAAATACACAAGCAAGTACTTTTGTGACTCTAAATAGAACTAAGTTACAGGCCTAACACTGAAGGCAGATAGCACCTTCTAGAATACTATGTGCAAGCTTCTCTGCTTCGAAATACAAGAGAGAAAGAAACAGAGAACCGTTTTTTCAAAATCCCATGCTAACACAGCTCAGTTTCACTGGGCAGTACTTTTCATTACAAAACTACAACACAGTATTTTCTCTCTCTGCATGCAAATCAGTTCACATTTCTAAGAGAGTCTCAGAAGTACTATGAGAAACTGCTATAGTAAACTAGATAGAAAACAGGGTTATCCTGTTCTACAAGATACATTATTTCTTAAAGAAATGCAATTACTTGCTGGGAAAAAAACTGTCCCTCTGCATGCTATCCTACCTTTGCAGAAAGCACTCACAGCAATGTACAAGACCTGTACCACTGCAGTTCTCTGAATTAGAATTTTAAAATAATACCCACATAAGCCAAATCACTCTCCAGCCAAAGCCACAGAAAGCATAATGCTGACCTGAATCAAGAAGAGACTACATTCATAGCTGCACATATATGCCACAGAAAATACGAGAACTGGAGATGTCTAGAAAATATTACTCTCCAAGTTCACATATCCCAATGGCTTTTAGACAATGCAGACCAGACATGATTTAATCCAGAACTGCTTTTTCAATGTGTACTGTTTCCTTCAATAGGTTTCCTACAACATTTTAAGTATTAAAACCTTGGATGGGAACAGCTATGTTTTTATATGCAAGAGTAAAAGGAGACTAGAATGCTCTGCAAAAATCTGTTAGTCACACTCTGCATATATCAAGTTTTAATGATCCTTTGATTCGTGCTACATCAATTCACATGCTTCAAGTATAAAATTCTGCCCTCTTAGTCAGACTACTGCATGACTAGCTGTATTCCACAGATTTTGGATTTGTCCTGAAAATGCTATTACTTCATGTCGTTGTTGTGGCTAGGCTTCGCGAATGAAGATCCAGGGAGGACTCCATCCACGCTCCTCATCAGCGCCCTTTCCAAGAGCACTGATAAAAAGAGGATAGCGGATAGCACCCTCGAGCCTGTGCAATGGGGTTTTTTTAGGTGAGACACAGCATGCGCAGAGCTGGACCCACCCTTTGGTCCTACGGTTCATCTGCCAGGGCCTAGCAAGCTTGGACGCTGGCAGCAAAGTCCTTAGGATGGAGGTTTAACCTCTTAGATGGAAGGCCTTACAGGGCTAAACAAGCTCTATCTGCCCAGGTTTGGAATTAGAGTTGTCCCTCTCCTAGGATGACTGCCAGAAGGCTAATGAGCTCATCCTACCCATACAAGGATTATAGGAACATGGGTATCAATTCCCACACTTTACTGTGGGCAATGAGTTTAATGCTCCCTCTGCTGTCGGCACAGTTATCACACCAAGGGGCCACAGGAAAACCCAAGTGATTTTCAGACTGTGCCTAATTACTTCATGTACCTGGAAACAAAATAATAGAAGAAAGCTGATCATATCTTCAAATCAAGAAATACAGCATGGATAACAAATGCAAATTCCCCGATTAATAACATCAGACTCATGAAAAATTCAATGACCATGACACAGCACTAAAAACAATGTCTGTGTAGTAAACATTATAAACATGAACAGATAGGTAAATAAATTTAAGTTTAATGAACAAAGATTATAATCATCCAAATAAAGAAGACCAAATTGCAAGATCTCAAGTTTTAATATTAGTAACTAAAACTAAACAAAAATATGATGTCTAGAATCAGGCATCAGATGACAATACAGACTGTAAACAGCACAACAATAAAACTGGCATACTGTTGGCACAATCTAGTGGAAGTAAAATTTCTTACTCAAAAACACGTGTTTTGTTTTTGTTAATGAATTTCAAAGCAAGTAGTTACCTTGCTGCCTACTATACTGTACAATATATAGCAAGCACCACAGTTTGAAATAAATTCTCCTGTCTACTGTGATTTAGGATAAAGTGCTACTTGTATTCACAATTTTGTTGAACACTGCATTACAAAATTATGCTGGAAAAATATAATATTATTAACAATGAACATAACTGATGACTTATGCTCTTCCTTTCACACTGCAATGAACAAAGAGAATTACTCAGTGAAATAGAGACATATTGTAACCCTAAGTCTTGATCTTAATTTCATGTATTTCTCACTACAAAAAGAACTTAATTAGAAACTATGACACAGTGAAGAAAAATTTACAACTAAAGAAAAATCAGCAATACTGACTGAATTTAACATCATTTCTAAAAAAAGTTCCAAAGAGCTGTCACACCTTAGAAGTGGATGAAGGGTTAAAGACATGGCATAATAGTAATATATTTCCAATACTAAGTATACTAACACACTCAACAGCTATGGGGAAATGGATATGTATCCCAGGACAAAAATGCATTGAACAGACACATTAAAATAGGCAAACAGCAGCTTTTTAAAGTCATTTGTTTTGCCTCTACTCCTAGAAACTAGTCTTCCCATGCTGATTTTAAAAGTTACATAGCTTTAAGTCTGTTCCATAATTTTCAGCACCTATTTCATTCTTCCCAGAGAATTCAGAAGGAAAAATTTAACCCAGCTGCTAGAATGAATTAATGAATAAAGTACTGCGGGAACCAAAGCCATCTCCTGCAAAACAGACAATAACTTCAAAGCTAATGTTCAAATGTAAAGGCTTCATACAACAGTAAGACAGGCCAGAGAGGGAAGGAAAATATATGTGTGTTTAAAATATGACACAGATAGAAGAAATGCCTCCAGTGACAAAGAAGTTGGCAATTTTACATAGAAGGCCAGAGTGAAGGGATGATTTGTTTTACTGCTCATGTGGCTCTGTTAAGAAAGCGGTCTAGAAACAAAAGTTTAAACAATAGAAGTAACAGTCCAGTTTTCCAACTTGAAAAAGAGCAATGTGACTTTCAAAGGGAAGATGGAAAACCAAAGCAAAATTTCTTTTAGTAAGTTCTTTATGCACACATTTTTCTCATTTTCTTCTTAATGAATACCTATTAATGAAGCACCAAAAGGTGCCACAATGTAAAGGCACCACCAGAACTTGACAAAGACAACTTCTGTTTAGACCTAGTAATTAATGCCAATGCTATCCCACCAAAATTACAGCAAAAATATTACCACAGAAAACTATACTTGGAACTTCAATTTTAATTTAGCCAGCAGAGTTGCCTGTCAAAACATCATCCTGAAAGGGAGCTCAAAACATAATTTCTGGGGTTATGTGGAGACCAACTACAAAAATGGATTTATGGCAGGAAAAACAATTCTGACTTCTATTGCATCACTACATTATTTATTTTCTTCCACATTTACTTGAATCCATTTCTACTGTATCACTCTGATAACTTCCCAACCCTCAGCTTTACACCAACATCTCAGAGGACAAGCAAAGCCACGTATCATGCCCGAGCTCAGGACTCAAAAGATATAATCCTCCAGTTTAAAATAACCTTCTAGGTAGAGCCAAATTAGTTTCTTTAAGCTCCCAACCCTCATTCAGAGCTTCTGCAGATTTTCTGAGAGTAGATAACACAGTATCTCGCCTATGCATGGCTTAGTGTAGCAGTTGGGGACGCCTCAGAAACAAGCTGAATGGTTTGTAACATTTGCAGTGCCAAGTGCACTTTTGAACAACTTGTCAGAGAATCATAGAATGGTTCAGGTTGAAAGAACCTTAAAGATGATCTAGTCCCAACCCCTCTGCCCAAGATCCAATCTAGTTTTGAATACTGCCAGGGATAGGGCACTCACAACTTCTCTGGGCAACCTGTTGCAGTATCTCACCACTCTCACTGCGAAGAATTTCTTCTTACTATCGAAACCTACCCTCTTTTAGTTTAAAACCATTAGCCCTCATCCTATCACTACACTCACTGGTAGAGTACCTTCCTATCTTTCCTGCAGGTCCCCTTTAAGTACTAGAATGCTATTATAAGGCCCTCCTGGAGCCTTCTCTTCTCCAGGCTGAACAACCACAACTATCTCAGCCTGTACTCACAACAGAGGTGCTACAGCCCTCTGATCATTTTTCTAGACGTCCTCTGGACCTGCTTGAGCAGGTCCATGTCTTTCTTGTTCTGAACACAATACTCCAGGTGGTGTCTCATCAGAGCAGAGTAAAAGGAGAGAATCACTTCCCTTGACCTGCTGGCCACACTTCTTTTGGTGTGGCCCAGCATGCAATTGGCCTTCTGGGTTCAAGTGCACATTGCTGGCTCATATTAAGTTTTTCATTCACCAACACCCCAAGTCTTTTTCTGGAGGGCAAATCCCAATTCACTCATTGCCCAGCCTGTACCTGTGCTTGGGATTACCCCAACCCAGGTGTAGGACCTTGCACTTGGTCTTGCTCAACTTCATGAGGTTTGCATAGGCCCACATCACATCACATTGTCAAGATCTCTCTGGACAACACCCCCTCCCTTCAGCACGTTGACCTCACTACACAGCTTGGTGTCATCAGCAAACTTGCTCAGGGTGCACTTGATTCTACTGTCCATGTCGCTGACAAAGATGTTAAACAGCACCAGTCTCCATACTGACTCAGGATGCAAGTGAGCATTTCCTCTATAAACATGCCGTGAGTTAAAAAAACAGCACAGGACTTAGGGTTTCTCCCACCTTCCGTACTTCTTTCTTCATACTTTCACATTAGGAAGGTCTGAGCTTTTTGTAAATTTGGGGTAAAAGGAAAAAAATTTGCCTTTGAAAACTTCAAAGAAAAAAAACCAGTTTTGTCTTATTTTCAGAAGCAGCAGTAAGGTATATATTTTTCTAATAAAGAGACTGTGTGTTTTACCTTAACATTCGATTTCTTAGAGAAATTAACAACCACACCCCATCCAAAGTCATCACCTTCGTTCTTCACCTGAAAATATTGCAAGACGTTATTACATAACTCATGTATGATGTCATCCTAGCAAGCACACCTTTTTATTTCGGATTTTTACTAAAGCAGTCATGAACTATTTTTCATAATGAAAATAGTATTTCTTTTAATTCATTATGCAATGTTTAACAAGGAAACATAATAAAAAAAATCAAAACTGTTGCTAAGTGCAATGCAAGTAATTTTTCAACACAGTAAACTAGCAGACACAAATAAACTCCGCAAATTTCACAGAGAGGTAGAGATTTGAAATACAAACTAAACAAAAGAAAAATCAAGTTACCTTTACCAGTCTTCCTGGCTGTAAAAAGGGCAAGCAATACTTTGGTTTGTGAATATACTCTTCAATCTCTTTACCCAGTTTTGCAAGCTGCTGCCGGATTTTGTAGTATATGACCACATTTTCTTCATTGGGAATTACTATTTTGTTGTACTGTCCTTCCAAATTATTCACTCCTATAATAAAAAGTAAAATAGAAAGGGGTAACTTAACACAAATGCATTTTTCACTTTCAGATCTACATAACTAGTGTTTTGTCATCATTTTTGACATTAATTTTCTATTTACAATAATTCATTTTCTAAAAATTTCCAATGTGTCCATCAAACTTCATTTATAGAAAATTAAATAGTAAAACTAAACTTATTTAAAAAATAAATAAGTATTAGAAAACTGAGAAGGCTAAACCCCAAATTGTCCAGGAATGACTGATTTAGGGTTACACAGAAGCCCCACAAAAAACTTCCAATGTTTTGTAGGAGGGTATTCACTGCCTACCAGAGCTCTTCTACCTCCTCCCATGAAAATTAGATTGCTTCAAGACATTTGCTTTATCTAAAGAGAGAAAGTTAGAAGATGTTTTCCTAATCTGTTTTAGATTCTGATTTCATCAGTTGGAAACCAGTATTTTCTTCCCAGTAATACCTAGTAATCATAAACAAAGAGCACATTATGAAGATCTCTTTTTTCCTCTCTTGTCATAGGGTGACTAAAATTGAAGAAGAAAGAGACATCAGGGATCCTCTTGACATTTGTACGTCATTTCCCCTTTTTGAAGAGATTAGACTTGTCTGTCTCTAAACAGACAAGGGACAGAGACGTTTCCTCTTTAAGAAAACGAAGTTGGAACTGTGCCCCCGCCCCCTTTGCCCGCAAAAGAATTTACTGAGAGAAACTGATAAGGAAACGAAAATTGGAACTGTGTCCCGAGGGACCAAAGGCTGTGACCCGGAACATCACACAGGGGGACAAATCAACGAACAGCCAATTGTCACGTGAAGAATGACATATCTTTGTTTATATAAGGAAGTGACGAGAAAGATCTTCCTTCCGGGTTTTTGTTTTTTCTTTCCTGCGTCTCAGGCTCTCTCTCTCCTCTGATTGCTGAGGCCATAAATTGATAAGTATATTGCTTTAATCTTTTGGCCGGCTGGGTTAACTCCTATTTCCCCTCCCCGAGGTGGGAGTGAGGAACTTGCTTTTGGTAAAGAGCGGGAGGTTCTGATAAGGACTGTCGATTGATAGGCCTAAAGGCCTCCCTCTGATTGCCGGACCCTGTGTGACTCAGCAATTAGCCATTTCCAGCTAACAAACTTTTCCTTTCCTATCATTTCTCTTTTCATATTGTTGCAGCATTTAAATATAGATAAAGCTATTCTTATAATTCACTATCCGTGGTCCCAGTGTTTTATTTTACTTTGCTGTCCCCATTTGGGGAGAGGGGGCATCTGGGAGGTCCTCTCAAAGAGATTGTTCCTTTGACCCTAACAAATTCTTAGTTCTTCTGGTCAAACCAGGACATCTCTACAAACTTACCCTCTCACATGCTATCTGAATGCATATGGGCAACTCAGAAATGCCACTTCACTGGGACTTAGAAGACAGATTGGGGAAGTGTTCCCTCTCCTTAGCTGCCAACTTTTTTTTAAAAAAAGCTAAAACTGGATACTCATGGCATAATCTCATCCTTAATCCAATTAATTGCAGTTGAAGTAATTACAAAATTCTAACATCCAGTATGGTACCTAAACAAAAAAAGTCGATGTAAAAAAGTTTCCCAGCTCCATCTCGCTGTTGAAGTAGCAAAGCTGGAATGCCAGAATTAAGATCTAGGCATGCCAGTTGGAACAGAGAGGTTCTCAGGAAACACATAGTGTATTTGACAAACATTGCCTTAAATACTGCACCGGCAAACCAACAGAAACTCTGCAAAGTGAACTGGAAGTCCCCCTCCCACGTCCAAAACTACATGCACATGTATGCTGTCTTTCTTAATATGCAGTTAAAAAAAACACCAGTGGCAAAATAGCTACCTCTTGTGTTCTGAGTTAAGTTCTCAAACACTGGCCGAGATCTTTGGAAACTGACTTTGGCTCATGAAAACACACTATTTACAAATCATGTCTCAAAATTTAGTTAATGCTGTACAAATAATGTCTCAGTAGTCTCTGAATCTTGCTTTGTAGTTAAATATTTTCTCCTATGCTAATTTGAATGCAGTGTGCCTGAGTTCTTTTTAGCATTGCAATGAGATATGTTTATTTTAGCGAAGTTCTGTGTATCAAAAAGGAATAAGGCTTTTCTTTTCTACACCTCTACCAAGCTGCAGGAATTTTTAAACAGTTTTTCTTTCTTCCTGTCCTACAGTTTATCAATGTGGCAACCACTCTTGCCTGACTCAGAGAGGAAAGCTCTCTTCATACACTGACGGTGCATATCAATATAGGTCCTAAAAATAAAAGGAAATTACTTGTCCTGAAACTATAACATAAAAGCAAATGGTGCAATTGCAACTGCTGGCAGAGAAGACAAGAACTGCACAGGTATGAACTATTACAGTATAAGAGTATTGATGCGTGACTACCCAATCTCATCAATGCAGTATCTTTTATACTTACTGTCATGAGCTCAATACTCAATAATACTCACTTTCTACTATTTCTGGAATAGTTCTGTAATGCTGGAACTGATAGAAGGATTTTTCTAACATATATTCAGGGTTAATTTCTTCTACACGAAGCAAGTTCAATACCATGTTATATGTCAGATGGAATGCGCTGTTTAAAGGATCAGCTGAGCCCTGAAAAAGATCCAAGAACACTATCAAATTAAAAAAAATATATATTAACTCTAGCATAGAACAACATATCAAATAAATCACGATGCAGTCTTTAATATGAAGAGCTGTTTTCATGGGCAAGTACAACTTGTCTTGAATTAGGATTGTGTGTCTCATTAAATCCTAAGCAATTTTATTATGCTGAACATGTAACAGTATTTATATATCTTTTTTTTTCTACAGTTATACTACAATATTATAAAGTAGACCTGAACAAATTGAAAAATATAGATGGAAAAACTTAGATGTTTCTTGTAATCTATTAGTTAGATTCTGTCATTTTAATTTCAAAATAACACTTATGTAACTAGTTAAATAAATCCATTATTTTAGCATTCTGGGGAAACTTCTTTGAACATCTTTTGGTTTTACAACTTACTGATCACATTGGCGTCTTGCGAATTCTGTTCAGAAACTGGTAATCTACAACTTCTTTAACTTAAGTAACATCTCATTAAAAAAACAAACCAACCACACTTTGCAGGTTGCCTCAGAGAGGACATGTGGAGACACACAAAAGCCATCTGAACATGGCCCTGGGCAGTCTGCTCTACCCTGCTTGAGCAGGGGTCTTGGACAAGGTGACTTCCACAAGTCCCTTACAACCTCAGCGATTCTGGAATTCTGTGAAGTTCAATCTGTTTTACAAGGTGGTGTATCTACAGATACTCTGAATAACCTAAGAATAAAAGACACTGGAGCAGTACTGTGGGAAAAGCATCATATCATTACCATCCTCCCCCCCCCCTTTTCTTTTCTAGGAACATCTACTACTATAATCTGTCAAAAAAAGGGTACTAGACTAGGAAGTTGGACCTTTTGCCTGATTAACCATGGCATTTACAATGTTTTTACCCAACAAGATGTCCTCATTAGAGTAAGAAGAGCAAAAATTTAATAGATATACATTAAACTAACCAGCTTTTCAAAGAAAACACAGAACAGTTAAAGGAAGATCTACAAGACCTCAGCACTACAGCCTCTCCAAGCAAAGGGCAAACTTGAGATACTGTCTCTAACTTAACTGCCAGCACAGAAGGCCATCCTGATAAAGTAAAAGGCCACTGCAACCAGGTAACAAGAAACTTGAAACTTCTTAAGTGTGAAATTGTCCAGCTGTGGTGCATAAACTTTCATCTAAAGTAGCATTGGTATCAAAGGAACAGGATTCAAAGGAAATCGGGGAGTTATGAAGTAGAAAATTAAAATTTCTGTGCAACAAAATGAGTGTAAATCAGAAGCAACAGAAAGCTGGAAAGAATACAGCAGAATAGCAGCATAAATAGGTTTTATAAAACCAAGTTACATCTCACAAACCTTTCAGAGCTCTCTGAAAGTGTTTACATGTATGTATGTTCAAGGCCAGGCTGGATGTGGCACTGGGCAACATGGTCTAGTGTTTCGGCATCCCTGCTTGTGGCGCGGGGGTTGGAACTAGATGATCTTTGAGGTCCCTTCCAACCTGGCCATTCTATGATTCTATGATTCTGTGTGAATTATCATACCTCTTATTCCTGGATAGCTTATGAAAACACACTCCTTACCCACATTAAACTAATGTAATTAGGTCTTTACAATAAAAATGCATAGGCTATTAAAATAACTGATGATTGGTTTATGTATGCAAATGCTGAAATTCAGATTAAGTGCTCTCGTAGACCAAGCTCAGGCTAATGGATTTTAAATAACATTACCTTAATACACATTTCTTTCCATTTTAAATATAGAGGCAGGAACTCTGATACTAAACCCACTGAGGTACTGATGCCAGATTTAGTAAGAGACATTTTGAATCCAAGACTCCTTCACATGTGGGGGATTTAAGAATATTGTAATCCCATTTGCTTCATGAGAGATATAGAGCCTTTTTAGACTACATTGCAAAGGCCAAAATCCTACTCACTGCAGGATTACTTCATTTCAGATAAAAAAACAGCTGTTACAGAGACGCTTTCGGCATATGTTTATATGAAGAAAGTACCAACATGAATACATGTAAAATAAGGTTAAGGTAAATCACACAGCCTAATGTTTTGCTTTCCATGGCAAGAGACTCATTCAGTCATTCTAGCTTATATTTGCAAGTAGATCATAAACAAACCTCAGGTTTTCACATCAAGTGATACACGACATAATAGAAATACCTCTAAAATTAGACCATGAAATGTAGATTTAAAATACTATCAGTTCTGAAATTACCACAGATGTATTTCTACTAAAGTGTCAGTAAGTAACATCAACAGCTGAGCTGCAGTTCCTACACATCTCTGGTCTGATACACCAGAGATAAATCACAGTATGTCAGAGGTTGGAAGGGATCTAGAAAGATCATCTAGTCCAACCACCCTGCCAGAACAGGATCACCTAGACAAGATCACACAGGAATGCATCCAGGCGGCTCTTGAATGTCTCCAGAGAGGGAGACTCCACAGCCCTCCTGGGCAGCCTGTTCCAGTGCTCCGTCACCCGTACTGTAAAGAAGTTCCTCCTCGTGTTAATACTAAACCTCCTGTGGTCCAGCTTGCTCCCATTCCCTCTTGTCCTGACATTAGATGACATTGAGAAGAGCCTTGCTCCCTCCTCCCGACACTCGCCCTTAACATATTTATAAACATTAATGAGGTCCCCTCTCAGTCTCCTCCAAGCTAAAGAGACACAGCTCTCTCAGCCTGTCCTCATAGGGCAGATGCTCCACTCCTTTCATGATCTTGGTGGCCCTGTGCTGGACTCTCTCCAGCAGCTCCCTATCCTTCTTGAGCTGAGGGGCCCAGCACTGGACACAGTATTCCAGGTGGGGCCTCACCAGGGCAGAGTAGAGGGGGAGAAAAACCTCTCTGGATCTGCTGGCCACGCTCCTCTTAATGCATCCTAGGATGCCATTGGCCCTCTTGGCCACAAGGGCACATTGCTGGCTCATGGTCATCTTCCCATCCACCAGGACTCCTAGATCTTTTTCCCCAGGGCTGTTTTCCAACAGATCAGTTCCAAGTCTGTACTGATACATGGGGTTGTTCTTTCCCAGATGCAGTACTTTACATTTACCCTTGTTAAATTTCATTCAGTTTCTCCCTGCACATCTCTCTAACCTGTCTAAATGAACTTCTGTTGCTGATGCTAACCAACACATAACACACATTCTCCTTAGAGCTGATAAAGCATTATGTACCCAAGCTCTTCTCTATTTTTCTAAATATATCAGTTATTCTAGGAAAGAGAAATTACCACTCTCTAAAAAACTTGTGTTTCTACAACAGAGAATGCCATTTTAAGAATGGCACCACAGTTATGCCAATCAGTTACTGGTGGGTCAGGTTCTTTCCTACAGCAACATCCACTGCTTTAGCCAGGCATCAACTAAAGCAGCTGGATGGAGTACACCCACCAGCTGGCTACAGCCACTTGTGTATCTACAGACCAGGGCAGACTCAGCAAAATGCAGCTGTAACTGCTGCAATCACATTATGAACCCCTATTTCCATTCCTGGCAATGTTACACAGCTTTAAGGCATAACTTCATCATGTGCTTGCAAGATTATCAACTATTTTAAAGAACAAAATAGTAATCACATGCTCACTTAAATGCTATCATAAAGCGAGAGAAGAAAACTATGAAATTACTGCTATAATATATGCACAGAACACCCCAGGAAAGACCAAACAATTCCTGAACAGCAGAGTTCAACTGTGAAGGAGTGATTTAAAAACAAACTAAAAAACTCAGCTATTTCAAAGATTATATAAGGCAGACTTATTTGAAAGGCAGCACTGAAGCCAGCTGCTTATGTGGCAACTTTTATTATAAACACATGATCAGCATTTTACAATTTGAAAATAAGGTCATTCTATTAAGACAAAGTAGATAAAAAATGAATTCTGTTTTGGCAAAAATTGTGAATAGTTCCTGTTCCTCATCTTTCTCCAAGCTTCAGAAATTCCTGTTTTCTCAGTGTTGTTTTCTACGCAATACAGAGATCCAAAATCAAAAGTTCTGAGAAGCTTATTTTTTCTGAAGGCTAGAACTGTTGCTTCTCCAAATTAAATATAACTGTAGTAGCTTTACTGTATTACACCTTCAGCCCAGCCAGTGAATTCTGCAGCATGTATTAGTCTCTACTGAGTACCCTGGGCTATCAACAGAATCACATCTAATAGGCAGCAATCACTTGCAAGCCCTTGTTTTATTTACCTAGTTGCAACACATGGATTTTGCAGCTGCATTATGAAACCTGACAGGTTTTTTTTTTATAGTAAGTACACACTGAACATGAGTAGAGTGTCAATCTTTTCTGGCAAATTGTAAAGATTGGCAGGATTATTGAAGAGGCAGTTAGTGGTTACCTAATAACATCTGTCACATAGATATGGTGGAGGGAAGGGAAGAACAGGAAGGGAGGAAAGATGACATATATTACTGACATGAAAATAAAAAAAGTGGAGCCTTTCTTTCCTAATTTGCTCTTAAGAACCAACACAGTATAAAGTATTCAATCGCCCTGGATTTTGCCTGCTGCTAAGATATAATAAAAGGCTAATCAGTGCAACTTAAATTTTCTCCATGATAGCTTGCTTCTCTTGCAAGCTCTTTGCTCAAGTCCTGTGCCACCAGCTCTGATAAAGATTGCCTTTCTTTTTCTTACTTTCTTAAAAATATTGTGAAGCATGCGCAAGGCATTTAGCTCACCCTCTACCATAGACCCTCCTAATCCAATTAATCAACGACAAGCTAGGGTCCACAACCATCTGCTTCGAAATCTCTCAGCATCTAAGGAAGCTTCTCCGTCATCTTCAGAAGCTTCATACTCACGCAGATGATCAGGCAAAAGCTTAACTGATCATAGCTGCAATAGAAGCTGAGAAAGACTGCCTTGAAACAGGTATCAAGAAGTTACTTTCAAACACGTGCGACACAGCTGACTTAATGACTCATTTCTGTTGGAGAACTACCATCCTCACTCTCCATCTGCTTTTCTGCAAGTCATACTCTTTCTCCTCACCCCTTAAAAGGGGGCAATCCCCCCACTCCAAATCTTCAACACACAGTTGCAACAGATTTATTTCTAAATTCTCTTTAAAAAATACAATATTGCAAGTTTTTTTAATCCCTCTTGATGAAAACTGCCTGGATACATGAGAATAGCCTCAATATATTGACTAAGTTCTTATAAATTAATGACCTATTTTGTGCCTTTGCAATCACTTCACTTCTTGAGAAATTTTAAGCCAGTTTACCAGCAGCACCCTTTCAAGTTTTCCAAGACTGGAGCTGCAAAAGAATGATTGATTTAAGTTGATAATGCCAAAAATCAAGAACACGACCATGAACAGCTCACTACAGAAATAATTCAGTCAAGAGGTAGCTGAAAATTACAGCAGCTATAAACTGTGCCCTGTTTAACTGCCAACAATTTCTGAACAAAGTCTGTTCTTAACACAATCACATCATCCAACAGGGCGTTCAGCAATTACTAGTCCCACCACATAAACTAGAAAAAATATAAAGATTGGAGAGAAGGAAGATTAGTGTCTGGGATTGATATTCACTAGGCCTTTTCACTTTGGTGGTTTTTTTTTATTATTTTAAAACTTGGAAGCCTTGTCTAATGAGAGATGTGAGAGCTGTCATTGCTGCATTAGAGCTTGCAGTGTTGAGCAAGACGTACATTTGATAAGGGTTACTTTCTCTGCTCTCTTCTTACGACCAAAGAAAAAATATTTACATTTTCAAAACTGTTCCCATGCAGAAAGAGGAACAAACTTTGCACATAACTTTCTAGCTCTTCAGCCTCTCACAGAAGATATGCAGGAAGCTGTCACAGCAAAACATTATGATGGTGAATACCATCTGCAACTAACTCACAGGGACATCACAAGCTAGCAAACATCAGAGAGGCAACTTGCAAAGTATTAATAAAGTATCTTTCGTAATGACACAAATCAGATACACCATAGCACATATTTTATGCCCTTTGGTACATTGACAGCTTAATTTGCTTATCAGTGTTTCCATAAATAAGTTGAATGAATGAATTTCCAAAAAGGATATGAAGAACTGCTCTACAAAGAGCAAAGAACAGAACACATCGGTGATACTTAAAAGGCTTCTGAATTTTTTATCTCCTAGAGGAAAACAGGTACACTTAATGTCTGTGGCAGTTGCTATTATGATTTCTGTGAAAAACTCATTTAGAAAAACCTGAAATTTCTTTCAGAAATATTGGAAAAGACTGCAGTTATACTGATAACAGGATTATCCTGAGCTGCATCAGCACAACTGCAAAACCAATAAAAACCCCTTCTGCAGTTTTTAACAGACAGCAGTACGCAGCTATTTTAAGCATAATTTTTTTACCAATCTAGTCTACTGTTCTGTCCCAGAAGCAGCTGCACCAACACAAACAGAAGCTACTGCTTTGGCAATCTTTACCTCACGGTTCAGTTCCACAAATGCTCCAGTTGTAATAAGAGATTTAAAAGGGAAAAAACGTATCTCAATTTCGCCAACTACTCCTGTCCGATGTTAGTTCTGAATGATGTCATTTACCCTTTTTAATACATCAGCTCCTACTATCGTTACTATCCTCAGTTTTACTTCAAGCTAGTAACTCCAAGTTCTGTTCTTCTCCTAAGCTTTCTGTCTTCTTTCTGAACTAAACACAGAAAAATATACAAAAAACCCCTACACACTTGTAGCAAAGCAAAGAAAAAAATCTTGCTTAATCAGTCAAAACGCATTTATGATCTTAGTGATGAGTTTACCAAAGCAAAAGAAAATTTCCCAAATATCTGTCAGTTGTAAGAAATGGCTTTCAACAGATAGCCTAATAAAACTTCAAGTCACTTGTGGTATTAACAAGCAGCAACCACAATTAATAAATAACACCAGTCAGCTTAGACCTACTAGAAAAACCTGAGGTGAATTTTAAGAGCAACTAACCATTTCATACACCATCTGATGAACAGCATCTTCTCACATTTTGGTTGCAAATGTCAAAAGAAAAACTATTTGCTATTCTCTCCAATCTGCTGCCCTGCAAAATTATCTACTAAACCATGACCCTGTTCATCATGACATTTGAAGAGCTGCTTCCCTTCAAACAGCTGAGTTTCCGCCATGATTTCGTGCTAAAACCTTGTTGCCTTTAAGCAGATGTTAAATTAAGGTTAGAAGTTAAATACCTTCCTGAACTAAAGCTTGAAAAATTTCTTCAGTGTAAGATTCATAAGAACAAGGTAACTTCGGCAGCTTACAATGAAAGTTTCATGTTAAAATTATTACTACCTAAATTTTGACAAAGTATCCGAAATGTTTGGTTCATTGAGAGTCTCATCTATTGCACAGTTTTAGATTAGAAAGAACATTATATTGTCCTCAAACAACTGATGACAATCTACTTCCTTAGATTTTGCAACAGCTTTTCTGACAAGTTTTAGTGACAACCTCCAGCTGAAGTCCATTTGTCTCCTACATTAGGCTTTGGTAAATTTCTCAGATCCTGAGGTATTTAGTATTTTTCCCATGTAAACAAGCTTTAAATCAAAGCAAAGTAAAATAGCATAATAAAACCAGCATGTTAAGTTGATGTTTGCAGAGGAATTGAATGGTGATGGAAGACCATGTCACTAGAATGCTTCACCTGCTGTCTTGTGCATAGTCCCAAACAAAATAAATGGAAAGCTGTTACATACTACTCACAAGTCATGGGAAACAAACTGAAATACCAGCTTGCTTCTCTAAAATGACCTTTAAAGCATTTAGGATAAATGGAATATCTGCACTCAGTACAGTTTTAAAAGGAGTGGACAACAAGCAGTCCTAAGGATTCTGCAGAGACTTCATTATAAAAGTGAAGTAGTAAGCCATATAATTCTGTAACAATTGCAATACAGGTGGCCATATTTTGTGCAAGAAAATTCATGGACATNATTTGTTGGTCACGCTTCTTTTGATGCAGCCCAGGATGCCATTGGCCTTCTGGGCTGCCAGCGTGAGCTGTTTGCTCATGTCCAGCTTCTCGTCCATCAGCACCCAGAAGTCCTTTTCTGCAGGGCTGCTCTCTGTCTTCTCATCCCCTAGCCTGTATTGATAGTGGGGATTGTTCTGACCCAGATGCAGGACCCTGCACTTGGTCTTGTTGAAGCTCATGAGGTTCACTGGGCCCACCTCTCCAGCTTGTCCAGGTCCTTCTGGATGACATCCCGCCCCTCCAGCTTATCAACAGCACCCCATAGCTTGGTGTCATCTGCAAACTTGCTGATGGTGCACTCAATGCCACTGTCGATACAGTTTATAAAAATATTAAACAGAAGCTTGTGCTGCAAGTTTGCCAAACACTGTGCAAAACTGCTGTGCTCTAGACCTGCATCTGATTGCACCTTGAGCTTCCCAATACTGTCAGCAGCTCCCTGTTTTTGCCTTCTGTGGCAGTCATGTTAAGCTAACAACCTCCCTTCTTAACTTCAGAGAAGTCTAAGTATTTAACTTGCAAAAAAAAAATTCCCATACACTGGAAGGGTTTTCTATAGATCAGTCAAAGTAGATCATTTGGGAAAAAAAACACACTAAAAATTTCAATAGTATGATGTTAAAGAATATGGGTAGTTTAAAGAGTAACAAAGACGAACAACAGTTTGGGTTTGTCTAAAATTTAACTAGTAATAACAGCAAAGAAGTATCCAAACCCCCAACCAATTAAACAGAATCTGTGCTTATAAAAGCATATAAAAGAAATTTTTAAAGTTTCACTATTTTTCAATCCAACTCAAAAGCATATACACCTATATTTATTTTAAAACACAGGGAAGACCAATACAGGAGCAGACCCATGGGCTATTAGCCAGTACTATACAAATCAAAAGAAGGAATAAACAACCTCACAGTCAACGATGACGGGAAACTTCTGCATGAAACAGCCTTTCTCTCCCACACATTTACTCTTGGTTTTCCTGCATTCTTATTTATCCTGTTTTTTGTATTATTATAAAACTGTGGCATTTTTCACAACCCAGGTGAGAATTTTAGTTGCTTCTTACACTTTCTACGTTAGAAATACACATAAAATTTCACTGATGCCCCAGGCTTATCATTCATTTACTTTGCAGACAGGATGCTATGCTTATGCAGAAGTACTAACGTTCAGCAATTCTATCAGAGAGGTTCTGTTCCAGAAACTTTCTCTTCTAAGAACCGAAGTTTCTTATCACCTCCTCACCATTTCTAATCTTACATTTAATCCCAATCAGTATAAATTCATTTATTTTTATGTAAATATTGCTTTTCACACTAAATAGAATTTTCTTTGTATTTGGGAGTCTGAAAGAAACAACCACATGTGATACACAGCAGACGATTAAAAATGCAAAATATCTAATCATACTACCATAATTAAAACAGAACAATGATATGCCCTTCCAGAATTAAGAAACTTTCCAACAACTGCACGGTGGTCATATGAAAGAGCTCTGCAAACAGGTAGGAAGTTAAAGAGAAAAATACTAAACCATCTGAATTGCTATCCTGCTCATTTGCCTAGTACGATAAAACAACCTAACAGTCAAAATAAAATACAAAAAGATCAAATGGATTGTTAATAGCAGTATACAGGCCAAATACGCACAGTACTGCCAACTTTAAATGAAGGTCCTGGCTAGGAGCCAGATGTAGCTAGTGGAGTATCTCCTACAGCTTCGCACCAAGGCAGTTCATGTTCCATACACAAATGACACGGAATACTGTATATTTTATCTGGCTGGATGAAAGTTTCCTTTCAATTTTTCAGTCCATCTAACTTCTGGGAAGCAGTAAGCAGATGCAAAGAATTGATAAATACAAGGTCCAAAAATCTACTTACACTAGCACATTTTCTTTCATTACACAATCACTCACTTTCGTAACATTATCAGCTCAAGATTTTTGTCTTTTAGAAACATAACAAATTACTACTCAGTTGTCTCTGTAGGAATACATGCTATTAACATGCAGGAATAAATTCCAACTAGAGGAAGGCCATCTAGTGTCAAGGAGAAGCTTCCCCTTTCCTACCTAAACTAACACAATGTAACAAGTGGTTTTAATTAAGCAAATAAAAAAATCCCATCAGGTATTTCTTAGTATTATGCAAATGCTACATTTTAATTTACTGTGTTCAGATAGCTATCCAACAGTATTGTAAGCATCTAATTTTACAGATTTGTGCAAGTCACCAGTTACTAAATAATCAGCTGCCAAATAAACAATAAAGATAAATGAAACAACCTCACTATAATGCAGAATACAAAAGTATACTACTGAGTCTAAGAAATATTTATAAAGATCCCTCATACAAACTCCATCTAGGATTTGAACTTTGAATTTAAATGTGAAGTACTGTACACAATGTCGCAATGAGGAGTGCCACAGCCAAACAGCACAGTTGCTGTAATATTTCCGGTACTGAACTACACTCAAAGCTCTCACTTCACTGATCACAGTGTTAAGCAACTGATAACATTATTCCTAGACTTTTTGCTTTGGTTTGGATCAGACATGCAATAGGGCTGAAGAGCTATGACAAAAAATGTTTATGTAAATACCCTGTCATTCACAATATGGCTAATTTATTTCTTACGGAGTTTTCCCTACAAATCTTTAGTTTACCCTGGAGTAAAGCCACAATATTTAATGTGGCAGCAAAATACTACCGCGAGACATGATTGTGATCTTACTACAGACAAACATTGCGAGTCAGTAAGTAAAACCTAATTCAAACACACCTAATGGTGAGTAGAAAATGGGACTATTGAAGAAATGTTAGCCTATATACATTCCTGGCCTGTTTTGACAAGAGATTTCTTCTAAGTGTTTTGCATTTAAAAAGGAAAATAAGTATTTTAAATGTTGTACAGCTCATCTAATAAAAAATTACTTTTACTGCCTTTTCAGCTATTGGCTGAACGGTACAGAAGCTACACAAGTATCAGTATCTTCATTATACACCCTTTTGATCTTTTCCAAAGAAATCTTAAATTCAGTCCCTCCTCGTGAGTGAAGTAGCGTGGCAAAAAATTAATTTAGTTAGATCACTGGAGAAGAGCCAAGACATAATACAGAAAGCAAAAAAATCCATCATTTCCACCTTTTGTTTCCCTATAGTTCAAAAGGAAAGAAAAAATTCAAGGGCCTTATAGTTTCAATAAAGGAAATATGACGCATTATTTCCTTAAAGTCTAGACAAACACACAGATAGTATCAAACAAATATAAGTGATACTACTTTTGCCTTTTTTTTTGCCTTAATAGATCAAGGTCTATCGTTTTCAAACTACTGAACTTACAAACTTAAAAAAACCTCCATCTTCTGAATGGTCAATCTTACAAAGTAATCTTATGAAGTCTAAAGATAAGTAATGGAAATAGCAGTTTTTCTAAAGCTATTTACAACTACTTAATAAAAATTAACTTTCAGAGGGCAACCTTTATAAACTAGATTACAAGTACACAAAATTAATGCTATTTGAGTGTTGCATTCAGTTTTTGGCCCCTCACTACAAGGAGACTGAGCTGCTGGAGTGTGTCCAAAGAAGGACAACAAATTTGTTGAGTTCAAATATCTTTAAAATGTCTTATTTTATTAATTTCTGGTTAGTTAGCCATCATGTAGCATTCATGAAAATTCTGACTTTAAGGTGGCAAACACTCTGTGTATAACAGTAATCTCACGTACACTTAGTGTGAATTAAGAGATAGCACTGTCAGAGCAAGACATACAATAAAGAATCTACGTGCATAACTAACAGCCGCCATGTACATATTTTTCCCTTTGTTTTTCCTTAGGCTGAACAAACTACAGAAGTATTGGCATCTGATTCTTTTTTTAACCAAATACACACTGATGCTGACTTAAGATGATTCCCGCAATTTATATAAACTCTAATAATACTGTGCCATTTTAACACACATGAGGGCTAGAAGCTCCTGAATAGTGCAAAGAAAAACTCTCCATATTTTCAATTTTAAAATACATGCGCAATTAACATAAGCTACCTAAGACTGGCAACACACGTAATAGAGTTTTATGCTTCATTATGGTTATTTTTGCCATGGAGTTAAAGAGAATTGTAAGGATCGCAGTGTTCCACTTTCAAGTTATGAAGCAAGAGGGTACTATTGTAATTATCTGTAACAACTTCCATTACAGTTTGGGAAAGCCCTATAATCTAACATTCATCTCAATCGCAAGAGTGTTATTTTTCAACCTCTTGACTTCCAAACCTCAAAGTTTCTTACAGGCACTACGAATTTTTCTGCAGTTATTTTTAGCTCACTGACAGCCATCTCATTGTTCTTATTTATCATACGTATCTCTTTTTTTGCATTACTTTGGTGAGTTTGTCTATTAAGTTCTTTAACAAAGCTTTATTTCACCACAGAATCAAGTCTTCAATAATTCTTGTGAAAGCTCAACAAATCTTTTCAAGTTCATCAATATCCTTGAACTGACTGTCATCCACAAGAAACAGATTACTGCAGTATCATAGAATCATAGAATGGCCAGGTTGGAAGGGACCCAAAAGATCATCTAGTTCCAACCTCCTCGCACTGAGCAGGAATGCCAATCACTAGACCAGGTCACCTAGGGCCGCATCCTGCCTGGCCTTGAAGTAATATTGGTATTACTAGAAGAGGGGATGTAATTCTGTCTCTCCTGCCTGAGATCCTTCTTATACAGAGAAGGATGATACTAATCATCTAATGGTTCACAACAGAAACTCCTGCTTTACTGAGAATTCAGTGAAAGCACATAATCTTTCTAGCACCTGTCATCGCCTATCTGCATGATCTACACACTTCTTGTTCTAGGTGTATGATTTTACAGATTACAGTGCTTAAATGAGAATAACCTCAGTGGGGAGATGAAAAAATATTTAATTGCTCTCATACCTTCAAAAGCTGCTTGCCAATTGTTGGACTCATTTTTTCATCCACCATAAGAATTACTATTCCTCTGTCATCCATACCTCGGCGTCCTGCACGACCTGACATTTGAATGTATTCACCTGAAGATATCTAGGAAAAAAATGAGAAAAAGTAAAAAAAGTTAACAAACACTAGAGGAATAGCAAGAACATATAAAGTCCTATTTACAGTTATACAGTAAATGACTACGATGTATAAAAACTATCAGAGTTACCTGAAACATGAACTTCCATTAGGTTTAATTACTTATAACTGATCACTGAGATACTGAGAAATAAATCTATGATTTTAAATACTCTGTGAAGGTAGAGTAAGTTAACTAATGCCCACATAGCTACAGTGATTTCCATAACAAGGTGTACCATTTTAATAAGTACAGCAAGTATTTTACTAAGTCTTATGCGATGGAAGGTTGCTGGGCATGGTAGAGGTTATTAAAAATAAAACATCTTCAGTGTACTGATAATGTGTCTTTACCATCTTCAAATAATGCATCATTTCACCCAAATAATTCAAATGTTAAAATTAAAACACTGATACATAGCAAAAGCAGTATTTCTAACCACACAACTGAAGAGGTTAACAAAGCACTGGGATGTGGACAACAGCCAGCTACAACTGGTTCCCTATGTCTCAGTGAGTTATAAACCAGGTTTCTTTGTCATCTGTGGAACTTGCATTCCCAAGTCCCTGAGTTTCTCTTTAAATCAGATCCAAAAAACTATTTAAAGAAAATGTGTTAAGTTATATTAAAAGCAGGATTTCCACATATCTGATACCTCAAAGGTAGCTAATTCTAGCATGTATCTTAAGGACATACAATCAGACTCAATGAATCATGAAACTGAACAGCCTAAACCAAGATTGAAGTGATGCCTAATAATGAACTTCAAATCACAATTTTCCCACCTCTAAAAGATGAAACTTATGACTTGTACACCATTGCTATCATTTACATGTGAATCACATACTGGTTTTAATGCTGAAAACTTTTAAATTATTTGTTTTCCATCTGTTTAAGATCTTGCCTCTCCTTCTGCACATTTCTGTCTTTCTGTGGGCTACAAAATACTCTGCTGTAACAGACCACACAATATTCCCCTAAAGTAAATTATCTCTTTTCTTGGTCTGTCAAAACCTAAATTTAGTGATCATTTTGATATGATACTGAGCCCACTTATTCTCCACATTGCTCTGACATGGAAGAAAATACTTTTGCCTCACAGTTTGGGACAAGTTGTGCAGAACTCAGTCTAATATAACGTCCACCACTAACTTGTGTTTGATGCCCTTTTGCTTTATCTATTAAAATAATCTCATGTATAATCTAAGACATCATATCTTCAGGAATCTGTAGACTAATTATAAACGGATTACTGAACAAAGATTCTTGAAAGGAAAAATACTTTCTACTACACTGAAATAGGTATGTTAGTTATTCTATAGAACCTGTTTTTACTTACCCATCGGAAATCTTTTCCATCAAATTTGCTGGCACTTGTAAATAGTACAGTCCTGGCTGGCATATTAATTCCCATAGCAAAAGTCTCTGTTGCAAATAAGGCCTAAATAAACAGATTAAAGTTAAGCAAGCAAAAGTAAAAGGCTCTTAAGCAAACATATGAGTTGCTACACAAAACCTCTCCAGACTGTACTACTTACATACAGTCAAAACAGCAACAAAGGAACATTTAGCATTTAAAAACTGGACCAAAACCATTCTTTCCCCTTTCCCTTATTTCCTTTGGGGTAACATAAAATCTAGTTAGATGGGACCATGTGAAAAACTCCAGAAGAAAACACAAGGGTGTAAAAACTATATTCATGAAAAATAAGTTAATTTCCACATCCAAAGTTTTCAAGAAGAAAAGGCAGTTAGCTACCCTTTCATCTAAAGTTACATTTTGTTGAATTTCTGTCCCTTAGAGCAACCAACAGACAAGCTTGGTAAGTATCTATTACAGTCACTTATAGGAGCAAAATATAAAGCAGTTGATGAAAATGTCAGACATTTTAAGTTTAAATACTCTAAATTCTGAAACACTTAAAACTAGAGCTGTAACTGCACACTAACAAGACATCTAAGGCCAAGTATTAAAGATTATAAACATTTCTTCATAAAGAAGAAAAAAACCAACAAACAGCTTCAAGAACTGTGGGGTTTTTTTGGTTGTTTGGTTTTTTTTCAGATACAGATGTGGGCATTTATGCAAATATTTTCACTTCTCAAGAGAAGAGAGCTGCAACCAGTAAAACCAGTTAACCTGTGCCACTGGAACAGCTATAGGTTTCCACAAGTGCTGTGTGCATTTGTGGAACTCAGGATGGAGATCCATAGAATGGAGCCCATCCCTACAGTACCTCTTTTTAAAATTGCCTAGTTACTGGTCCACATCATCTTCAGAAAACATTTTTGTAAGCACTAAGCTTTATGCTTCCTGCATAGAATCACTTCAAAACACGAAACATTGCAGTTTGGCATGTGCAGTTAGTCTTTCTCTTTTATCAGCCAAGGAGCAGATCTCCACTAAAATTGTATTGTACAATCTGAGCTAAGACGTGTCAGTTTTTCAGGATTACTGACCGTATATTCACAATGTAGTAAAAAAATCTACATAAGGACATGAAATAAATACCTTTATAAGGCCCTCAGAGAAAAGAATTTCTATGGTTTCTTTTAAGATAGGAAGCAGACCGCCATGATGGATACCAATCCCTCGCTTCAAAAGAGGAAGTACATGCTCAACCTGGGAAGAAACATATGAAGACTAGTGAATAGATTTTAATATTTGTTACTAAAAAAATAAAACTCAACACTGTTTCACGTAATTCACTATTCCCTGATTTTAAATACAATGAATACACAATTAATACATCTTCAATATTACTTTCCAGTTAGATCAAGGAATAATATGAAGGGTAAAGCCAGAGGCCAAACTTTTCAGTAACCTGGTCTTACATACGGTTAGGCCAACTATGAAGTTATGCCCTAATTTACACATGCAGTTAGTCTTTAAATTTACCTCCATTAAAAAATGAATGGCCTCATTTAAAAACATTTTTTGAAACAGTGATCTTGGTATGCATGAAATTATTATGTTTCTATTTCAGTTTCACTGCATGTTTTCATGTTTTGAAAAACTGAAGTCACCACCTATGAGAACCATACAAGGAAATCCAGGCTGTAAATGACTGAATTAATCACTTACATTCTAAAAACATTATACTTCAGTCAAACACTTACATTAGCTTAGCTTTGTCTCTGTTTTTTCTTTAAAACAAAGATCTACTTAAACTTGGTTACATCACAAAACCTAAATCTGAGAAGATGCTTTTGAGATACCACTGCTCACAGAGACCAAAACAAATTACTTGCATATAATGCCACTTTTAATAAGCTTAACAAACAAAAATCTAGCACATAACATTTTACATACTAGATTCCTATTTTCCATTTCCATACCATCAAGATGACAAATCAAAGAGGTATGTGGAATCTAAAGCAAGAGGCATTGCAAAAGTTAAATGGTAGATTTTTTTAAGGAGATTTTGTCATTAAGAAATGATGGACACAAGTAAACAACAGAAAGAAGGATGTTGAAAGAAATTAGTTTCAGTATTTTTTACAAAAGTACTGAATCTTACAGGATTCTGTCCACTTAGAAGGTAGTATTTTTCCACTGTAAAGTCAGTCACTATGCTTAGTCATTATACAATAAATAAATTAGAATGCAGATGCATGAATTCAACTTTTTGAAAGGCTTAGCAGTCAATATGTGATAAAGTGCATATTGCAAACTGAATTATTTCCAGGCAGTTTTAACACAGATGAATCTCTTTATAAGTCCTTATCTTTACTTGAAAACATAATCAGAAGAAAAAAACCAAACAAACGACGGCGTAGAAACTCTATGGTTAGTTTCAGCATATGTCATTTGCTGGAATCACAACTGGAAGGAACCCTAATCACTAAGTCCTATTTCATAATGTCAAGAGGCAATGCAAGAGATACTAAGACCTGGGGAGATGAATGAGAATATCCAGTTTATGCTTTCTGTGCCCACTACAGAACACCCACAGCCTCAAAAGCTGCAGAAAACAGGAGATCAGCAGCTACCTGTATTCAATCTCTACTCACCTGAGGAAGCTTTTTGTCTTCATCTGAGAGACAATCAATTGCATTATTGAACACTTCTTCAACCATCTTTTTTTCTTCATCTAAGAAGGCAATTTTTAAGTTATTACAAAATCTAGACAGCTAATACCATATGTAAATAAAGTTACCACATTCTAATAGTTACACAAGTTTACAAAAAAATAGCATGAAAACTGTAAAGGCTCCACAAAACCACTCTCATCAGCTCACATGATTAAGACTTGAATATGAGCCTGAACGAGCCAAACCAGAACTATATGCTAAGGGAAAATAAAAACAGAACAAACCTGGCAAAATAATCCAAACTTCAGCTATTTCTTCTACCTACTAGTTCCTGTCTCCACGGACATTAGAGGATCTTCTCCTTTCCTGTTAATTTTTAGTTTACATCCTTTCTACTTCAGTAGTAGAAGTATCAAGAACATATATTTAAAGGTATGACTAAAGAAAACGTATAAAAATGCATCTCTGAACTTGTGCATATCTTTACATATTCTGACAGAACTGGGTGCATTATTTTGCAACACTTAACCAGAATGTGCAAAGATTGGAGCAAGTGAGTAAGTAAGAACCCTGAACAGCTCACAAACATGAAATGATGTACTAATTTAAAACAAACTCCCTATTTTTTTTAGAGCTTTTAACATTTCCAAGAAGTGATGAACTTACTTATTTTCAAAGCTTAGTCTTAATCCAAAAAGAAACAATCCTCATTGTTTATCTTTCGGTTTTTATTTTGGGAAGGGAATAAACAAAACTGAATAGTTGAATAAGAACAGTCTAGCAGTTATACAGTTGTTCTGATTTTGAGAGAATACTCATTTTTCTAATCAAATTAACACAACAATTTTGTGAAATATATTTGTTAGGATCAGTCTTCTCCCATTATAGATAGAATTTTCTAGAACACTAACGCTGTTAATACAGTGAACAGGATTTTGGAGAAAGAAGTGAAGTTTAAAACAGAAGAACAATTGAACACCGTGATGACCAAGTACTCTTTGTGCACCAATAGTTTCCTACTGAAAACAACCTGAGACACCAGCACAGTAAATGAAAAATTAATATATATTTTTCATTTGTTTTTAGACAAAAAGTCCCAAAGGAAACAGAAATATCTAACCAGAGTCACAAACACATCAGACTGAAGTTGTGAATACAACTATATTTTATTTATCTGTACCTGTATTGAAATCTAACTTTGTCATCTGAAGTGCATAAGCTTCACAGTCTTTCTTACTGAAGCTGAAAATAATCACGGGTTGGAAGTTCCTTTCCATTATCATCTTCACAATCTTAAAAACATTAGAAGGACCTGCAGAGAGATTACATTAATTTAAATGTGATTTTTGCAAAAAAGTATCTTATGGAATAATTGAGACACAAGCACAACTCACATACAACTTTGATACATTACACAAAAAGTTAACTCTAGAATGGGATTCAGACTCACCTTTTATTCCTCCTTTCCTGCCTTTCTGATCCCCTTTTGCTAAGTCTCCAGCATCTCGAAGCACCTGCATTGCTGTATTAAAATTATCTTCTCTGAAATCTCCCTAGATATAAAACAAAACCACAACCATAGTAAGAAATTACTTATTGCAGAGCTTTGCACACACAGCACCATTACCATACATTAACAGGCTGAAGGACAAAAACAGTGCATAAATTAGCGAGTGGCTTATAAAGGATCAGTGGCACAGCTCAAAATTACACTGTTGTCTCCAAGGTCACTGTACCTTGTTCTACCCACCACATCATCAACCACACTACATCTGCTCAATGATAATACCAAAGCTGACTTTTAAGAATGTCTATATGAAACTACGCTGCTCAATAAAGAAGACCTAGCTTCAAGTACTGTACTACTGTTTATGGCATTAGCTACTGCTGTGCAAGCTGATGATGAATTTTAAACAAGTCATTACTTCAAAATCACCTTAAACTAGAAAAACAATTTATCTCCTCAACCAAAGTATAATTTAACTGCTACTACATTCTCTTTTTAGTGAGAAACGGTACAAGAAACATCAGATACTCTGCAGATTTGCAGAAAGCAGCACGCACTTCAGAAAACACAGAAAGAATGAAGGCACTTAAGACATCTCAGCAAAGTATTACTGAACTGACAACATGACATTAGATAATAAAACTGATCTCTTCTTTAAGACTTAAAAAATTTTAACAGCAATTAATACATCGCTGTTACTTGATTTGCACTTCATTTTTACACAAACACCCTTTGTACAGCCAATGCAAATTTTACAAGAGGTCAAGTTAGAGAATGACAGACAAGGAAAAATATCTTTCAAAAAACTGAGATGTTCCTCACATTTTCATCAACAACCAGATGGAGTCCATCTCCTCCTGCTGGGAATATATAATGCTGAAGTGGAGTGGGTCGATAGTCTGTGTAAATCACATGACAAGGCTATAAAGAAAGAAGAGCATACACATAATGTTTAATTATGTTAAAATGTTTAATTATGTTAAAAATGTTTCTGATTTCATCATAAAAACACTTGCTTGATGGAAAAATCTAATACACTACTATTAACATACTGCTTTATTACAGAAAATAAGGTAAAAAAATTTCTTTCCGGAACATGGATTTTGTCCTAGGGATGTTGCTTACAAAAATGAAAGTTTGCAAATCCTTTAGAAGACCACAAGTCGGCTACAAAAATTCTTTCTCATGAACACAAAAAGGACAGGTAATATTTCATTCTGTATTACTAAAGAGACTGAAAATCCTAATACCTTTTAAAAGCAGAAGAAAAACTGTTAATTGCTATTTTGTAAAAAAAAATCCCCCAAAACAACGAAGTCAAGGTTTTTGTGACAAGCTTAATTACGTATCTCTTACACTACACTCCTTTCAACACAAACAGCATAAGAATCAGTCTCCGGGGTGTTCTCAAAATTGGACCAGCCTCTTGTGGATATTAACTTCCCCAATTCTAATTCCCCCACTCTTTGCTGCAGAAGTATCTCTTAACAAAACAGAATAAAATAAACCTAATGGTTATGAAAAAGGGTAATTTCTTATATTACTCTTCTCTCGCTTTTTCTGCAAGTATATCCAGTATTTCCATTTATTTATGATTTACTTTTGATTCCACATGGAATTTTTACTGGTCTTCAAACAAATTCTCCAAAAATCCCTCTTATCAGCCCTCTGAAAATCACAATATGTTCATCGTGTCTCATAATTTGGAGTGTTTGTTAAAATCAAGCTGGTTGCCTACATAAGAGTGCAAAACAAGCTCTAAAGAAACAGCTTTATTGTTGCTACGTAGAACCAACAACCAGTATAGCTGCAAAGCTAGGAATAGAACCAGAGAAAACAGGAGTGATCTATACTGTCATTTATAAGCAGGAAGATGATGAAAAAGATGCTCAAAGGTTCAGTTCTCATCAACCAAAGAAAGCGTTATGCCAGAAGACAAGAAAAATGAAGCTGTAACACATCAGAAACATAACCTGTTTGTGAAGATGGCAGATCCATTCAGCAAACTGTCGGGCATTTGGAATAGTTGCAGAAAGGAACACATAATGAACATTGTCAGGGAGCAAAATAATTGTTTCTTCCCAAACCACACCACGTTCTGAAAATTGAAAAGTCATATGGGAAATTTACATCATTAAAGGCTATTTTTCATCTCTGAAGCCAAAGCACAGCTAAAGACAAAATAAAACAAAAAATAAAAAGAGCCTCCCTTACACAAATGGGGGGTATTATCAATGCCTTTGAAGAGGCTTTTGCCTCGGCAAAGAAAATGCAGACTGCAACACACAGTAACTATCTTACATACATTCAGTATGGAACAAACTCTGAATGATTTGTGCAAAAGAATGACTGATTTTAAGAGAGAGAATACAGATTTAACTCTTCAATAGAAAGAAAAGTTGTTCCAGGGGGGAGGAGGGGGCAAGTATTTCCTGCAACAAAAATTGTACAAAGACATACCTGAATCTCTCATGTAGTGGATTTCATCAAAAATAACCCAGGCAACTTCTCGCATAACCTCAGAACCTCTGTAAAGCATACTTCTCAAAATCTAGAAGAGAAAAAACAATTTGAGATCCATCATATGAAAGAACAGCAGTCACATGTTCTAGACACGTGAGTAAGAAACTGCCAGAATTTTTGGTTCACATTTCCACAGCGATATGAAATCTTATTTTCCACAAAACTTAAAGGCATTTAAAGACTGGCTGTGAGATACTTTTTGTTGATTCCAATCAAATACATCTTATCATACGAGAAGAACTAATTTCCCTTCAGGAACAATGAAGGAGCATGGAAGAAAAAAGATAATTTTTCTTCCAGCCTCTATTTGGCAGCATAGATGTTACAGGTCTACAGATCTACGGCTGTCGAGTCCTTTTCTTTCCTCACTACAACAGATATGTCTTTAATTAAGAGGAAATCAAGTCATCTGTCTCTCCACTTTGATCCATCCCTACCAGAGTTTTGTCCAAAAACCCCTTCCCAATTGAGGTAAAGACAGAAAGAGGAAAATTCCAACTCACAGGTGGAAAAATTTCTACAACAAAAATAAGACAAAACTATGCCAACAGTATGTTGTTACCACAAGTGGTAAGTTGTACATTCTTGGAGCACTAGCATCTAGATCCTGTCTGACAAACCTAGTGGCTTTCTACAACAGTGTGACTACCTAGGTGGACAAGGGACAACCTGTGGATGTGATCCACCTGGACTTGTGCAAGGCCTTTGACACGGTCCCCCACAACATTCTATTGGGTAAGTTAGAGAGCTATGGATTTGATGGGTGGACTGTTCAGTGGATAAGGAACTGGCTGGCTGACTGCATCCAGAGGGTAGTGGTCAATGGCTCGAAGTCCAGATGGAGATCAGTGACAAGTGGTGTCCCTCTGGGCTCTGTACTGGGGCCTGTACTGTTTAATATTTTTATAAATGATATCGACAGCAGCA
>VWZO01022531.1:0-29270 GCA_013396975.1 Bucco capensis | reverse complement strand
CCAGTACCTAAAGGGAACTTACAAGAAGGCTGGAGAGGGCCTGTTTGCAAAGGCCTGCAGTGAAAGGACAAGGGGCAATGGTTTTAAATTGGAGAGGAGTAGATTTAAACTGGACATTAGAAAGAAGTTCCCCACCACAAGGGTGGTGGAACACTGGAACAGGTTGCCCAGGGAGGTGGTTGAGGCCCCATGCCTGGAGGCATTCAAGGCGAGGCTTGACAGGGCTCTGGGCAACCTGATCTAGTTGGGGATGTCCCTGTCCACTGCAGGGGGGTTGGACTAGATGACCTCCAGAGGTCCCTTCCAACCCAAACCATTCTGTGATCCTATGATTCTATGATCTAGCACAAACCCAATCAACTATCACTCAATGATTCAATGACTTTCCTCTCCCCATTATGTTTCTCTAGAACAAAATACTGATCCTACAGCATTCAGTACATTTTACTGACTTTCAGTACTTCATGTCTATCCAAGGAAAATTTAGTTTCTTAAGTATTCACGAAATAAAGCTCTGCCTTTCTCCACATGAGAATGAAAGCTCTTGACTGATAGTTCAAAAGCATGAATTTGCAGAGATTCACCTTCTTGCATAAGCACAAGTTAAAACACTGAGAGGCCCGATGAACTTCATAACATTTTCTATCTTAATTAATTAAGATAAATCAATTTTTTTTAAATATCAGACCTTCTCAGTGAAAAACGGCTGAAGAAAATACAGCTTGTGTTAGTGTCGGCTCGTATCTGATCTTACCTCAGTTGTCATCACCAGACAAGAAGCTGTAGGATTAATGGTGACATCCCCAGTCATCAAACCAACATCCTGAAATTCTTCATACATCTCACGGTACTTCTGATTACTCAAAGCTTTAATTGGACTTGTAAATATCACACGCTGTTTCTCTCTCAAAGCCAGGGCAATTGCATACCTGTATTCAAACATTGTACATATTAAAGTTGTCAGGAAGACATTCAGTGCATACTACTTTCCTCTCATGTCCTGCTTAAAAAAAACCAAAATAAAATACACAATTCAGAACACCAGCAGAATGACAGGAAGCATTTCATATCTAATTATTAAGTTCAGAGAAATCTTAACTCTATATGCTTCTCTGGAGAGTGACAAATCACTGGCAATGAGTTAATGAATTTTTATGGACATCAGAGCACATTCAGTCTGATCTAAAAATTTACTTAGCACTGTCTCATGACAATCTACTAGAACTTGAGCCCATGCTTTAACATACCTGTATGCATCTCACTTCTCATCTCAGGTCAGCAAAGCTACTCCACTGTCAGATCAAACTCTGACAAAAAAGTACACTAATTTTTAAAGATTTCTTGCCCAATAAACATGAAGTTGCAAATTAAATCAAACCAGTGTTTCTGACAAAGCAAAGACAACACACAAGAAGCTCCTTATTAGTTATAGTCAGGAACTACAAAATAAAGGGTTTTTTTCAGAATTCATGCAAATCTGTATTGCAAAAACTTTCCTTCCAATCCATACATGTAAAAAAAAACCTAGGTTGTTTAAAACGTAAGCTTAAATAGAAATTAAGTCTTTCCCTATACAAGATGAAGTTATTTTTATATTCAAAGGTAGTCAATTACATTCTGACGCTGACTGTCCAAACTTTGTATCAAGAAACTGAGACACAACAGCTACTGATGGTTCAACAAAGTGATAAAAGAAACATCAAACCATTCTCTTATTAGACTACCTCAGAAAACTACTTACTCTGCACAAACCGTTTTACCAGCTGATGTATGAGCCGACACTAGCACAGACTGGTTATTATCTACACAAAGAATAGCTTCTCTCTGAAAGGCATCAAGAATAAATGGATATTCCTAAAAAGAAACAGAGCAAAAACATTACACATTTTTAACACAAACTGTTACTCACATCTAATCAATTCTGTGATTGATCTAGTGTGCAAATTACAGGCAGAAATGATATTATGCAGATGTCTGTAACTTCAACTAAACTTCATCCAGTATTTTGCAATTACTTTGTATTTAAATAATTTTATCTAATACCACACCAAAGATCTTTTCTTATGCTAATTTGAGAAGAGAAACTGATGTGTACAACTGAAGGCACTGGCTGTTGTAGAACAGAACTGAAAACACAACAGCTTATCCACCGCATCCTACCACACCATTTTACTCTACCAAATTTAAAATGCAGAAACACCAATCTTACTTATGATAGCCCCTATTTTCAAGATACTCTTTTCCAAGCCATACTGACAAAGTATATAATTTTTCCCACAAGTCTCATCTATTGTGTAAAGCATATCCAAAAAGAAAAATAAATGCAACCTACTACATACTTTTGCAGGTTTTCCAGTTCTCGGCTTCAGACCTGTGAAGTCTTCATCTGCTGGAAGCGCAACCTATAAAATATGTTTTAAATAAAAGCAGTTGCAGAACTCTCCATGCCCACTCTTGCCCACAGGAAGCTACAAAGAGCTAGGACAGGAGATGTAGATGAAAATGAGTTTAAATTTCTATTATCCTGTTTCTACAAGCTCATGTGTCAAGGCTTCCTTCCTTCCTCTCAAGAGTTTTTCAACCAGTATCTCTATCCTCCTGCCCCTACAATACTCTTTCCTCAGTTCTCTGGTACTTCCTACTGTCTTGTGTGAAATATTTCTGCTTCACATACCTCAGAACATTAGCTCTTCAGACCAAGAGGCAGTTATGGTTTTTGGCCAGTTTAAGTGTGCAGCACTGCATTGAATTTTTCCAGCATTAACACTTCTGATTCTTCATATTTAAAATTGTATTTGTGTCCACTAACACAATTTGAAAATGGCTAGCTTTCATTATTTTGCTTTTACATAATTTCCCCCCTTTTTACCAAAACGCAATTTTAAACAGTAATCAGCCTTACAAGAAAGCCTGAACCTGAAAAACAAAATATTTCAATTCACTGCTGCACATGTAAGATTATACAATGAACAGACTTATTTTAACAACCAATGCGTTTTCCTCAACAACAATACTCAGAATGTGCTTGGTACCTTTCAAATACGCGAATCTATCAACATCATTGACTCCTTCACCATCACTCATTTTATGGCAAGTGTTATTCAAACTGCTTCTGGTAACACAACCTATTAATTTTTCAAGTGAATTTTGTGCATGCTTTCTGTATAAATATATTTATAGCCTCTACAGAGGGATCTGGAAAGGCTGGATCAACGGGATGAGGTCCCACAAGGCCAAGTGCTAGCTCCTCCACTTTGGTCTCAACTCCATGCAATTCTACCAGACCGGCGAGGAGTGGTTTAATTGCTGCCCAGCAGAAAAGGACCTGGGTGTGCTGGTCAAAAGCCAGCTGAACATGAGCCAGCAGTGTGCCCAGGTGGCCAGTAAGGCCAACAGCATCCTTGATTGTATCTGAAATAATGTAGTCACCAGGAGAAGGGAAGTGGTTGTCCCCTTGTATTCAGTACTGATGAAGCCGCATCTGAAACACTGTATTCACTTTTGAGGCCCTCACTACAGGACAGACACTGAGTTGCTGAAGTACGTCCAAACAAGGGCAACAAAACCGGTGGAGCGTCTAGGGTACAAGTCTTCTGAGAAGCAGCTGAGGGAACTGGGGTTCTTTAGTTTGGAGAAGAGGAGGCTCAGAGGAGACCTTTCTGCTCTCTGTAACTACCTAAAAGGAAGCTGCAGCAAGGTGGGGGCTATCTCTTCTTCCAGGTAACAAATGACAGTACAAGAGGAAATAGCCTCAAGTTGCACCAGTGGATGCTTAGATTGGGAATCACAAAAATTTCTTCACCAAAAGGGTTGTCAAGCATTGGAGTAGGCTGCCTAGGGAAGTGTTGGAGTCACCATCACTTGGCAGTGCTAGATTAATAGTTGTACTGATCTTAAAAGTCCTCTTCCAATATAAACAATTCTATGATTCTATGATACAGAAGTACCACTGCAATGAACAATATTATACTGGCAGTAATACATACAATTCTACAAAACAAGGCTATACTTTTCACATGCGTTATCACTGCACTCACCTCATGCGTGCAACCTTCAACAGTTTCCACAGCTTGCACCTTTACTTGAGGCATCAGGTCTGCCAGACTGAAAACATGAGAATTAGGATTGTCAAAAAGGTATTTAAAAATCCTATTTTCTTCATAAATCTGAAAAAGTTATACTTCACCTCTGCTTTAACTGCAACAATAAATAAAGGACACACAAGCTTGAAACAGTTGTCAGAGCCTGCTATCAGGACTAAGAATACCCGTAAGTGTTAAAAGTTTGCTACTCTATAATCTACTTTAGCTACTGCTTTGGGATTTGTGACACCTTAAAAACTTGCACCACAAAACAGCACTTGGATCACATTTGTTCTGAAGTTTTCTGATTACACAGGATTATTTTTCAACATAAAGCAAAACAAAACTCAAAACCTGTATTCTTGCCACTAGTCCTGACACCAAGTAACAGCAGCCTGATGCACCCCGAGCAGCTTCCTGAAATTAAAACCCCACTTTTCTTTACCAGTCCCTTCTCTGATGGTCACAAGGAGAGGCTAGTGTCTCATCGCATAAAGCAGTAGGGTTTTTCTGGTGGTTTTAACATACTTATTAAGCTTACCAAGTCTGAGGTGAAAGTCCTGCTTGACAAACATAATTTCCTTTCATGACACAGTTAGCCATGTAGTCAACCAAGTGAGACCAGCTGATGTAGTCTTTTCAGATTTCAGTAAAGTTTTGATACCGTCTCCCACAGCATCCTGGGGAACATGTCCAGCATGCAGCTAGGTAAGTATATCACGCAGTGGGTGAACAACTGGTTAACAAGTCAAGCTCAAAAGCTTATAGTATATGGAATTACAATGGGCTGATGACCAGCCACTACTAGGGTTCCACAGGGTTCCATTTTAGGGCCTGTACTCTTCAGTAACTTCATAAACGACTTGCAATGCAGACCTGGAAGGTATACTAAGTAAGTCTGCCAATGACACTAAATCGGGAGAAGCTGCTGAATTCCTCAAAGGCAGAGAAGCCCTGCAGAGAGATCTTAACAGATCAGAGGGCTGGGCAATCCCCAAACATATTAAGTCTAACAAGGGCAAGTGGCAGATTTTGCACCTGGGACAGAGCAGCCTTGGATGTACATGCAGATTGGGAAATAAGAGGCTGGAGAGCAGCTCAGCAGAAAGGGATCTGGGGGTTCTGGTTGATGACTGCTATTGCAGCCAGAAGGGTCAACCATGTCATGCAATGCATCAAGTACTGCATTGTTAGTCAAATGAGGTGACAGTCCCAACTCTACTTTGCACTGGGACAGTGTGGCCTGACCTCAAGTATTGTGTTCAGTTTTGGGCATCACAATATAAGGATATAAAACAACTAGAAAGCATCCAAAAGAGCGACACAAAGAAGGCAAACAGTCTAGAGGGGAAACTGTATGAGTAACCACTGAGATCACTTAAGTTTGTTCAGCCTGGAGAAGAGACTGAGGGGAGACCTCATCGCAGTCTACAGATTCCTCACAAGTGGAAGTGGAGAGGCAGGAGCTGATCTCTCTCTGATGACCAGCTGTAGGACCCGAAGGAACTGCATTAAACTCTGCCAGGAGATGTGTAGGTTACGTATTAGGAAAAGGTTCTTCACCCTGAGGGTGGCCAGGCACTGGAACAGTCTCCTCAAAGAAGCAACCACACCACCAAACCTGACAGAACTGAAGGAGCATCTGGACAATTCTCTGAAACACATGACATTATTTTTGGGATTGTCTTCTACACAGACAAGAGTTGAACTTGATCCTTGTAGATCCCTTCCAGCTCAGGACACTTTATGACTCAATGAGACTATGAGAAAGTATACATTCTAGGGAGACCACTAAGACACTTACAATATGTTAACTCCGATTCTGTTTTGCTTCTACATAGGTACCCTTTGTTTACAGTGTTCTGAGACTTCTTCTCATACCTTTCTCACAGAATATCTTAAACTTAGGAAAAATTACCAAGTAACAATTACCAAATGACAATCCAGACCACAATAATGTCTGACAGAATTCTGTCTGTACTTCTAGAAAAAAGTACAAGAATACAGCAAGCACATAATTTTTATTTCTGTAGTAGAGCTTTCTACATTTTGATCAGGAAAGTACAGACCTGCGTTTGGCAGCTCTGGATGAATTTTTATTCCATTAACCCTCCTAATCATTTTCTGAATGAACATAAACTTCAAATTTCCCCCAAATCTCTTAAGATAAACTAAGCTGAAAAGAAGCCTGCACTGCCCCTTCACTTTATTTCCAAAACTGCTCATATTAGCTGTGATGAAGTTGTGTAAAAAAAAAAAAACAGAAGACATACAGAACCTAAAGCAGAGAAATGGCATTCTAGCTTCCCCTCAGTTGCCTCATCTCTCCAGCTGGAGACGTATCAAGGTATACACTCCTCTTCATGTCAAATACCTGCCAGTTTTGCTCAAATTTAGAAGCATGTCCATACTTAAGATTCCAAATATTTAATGCAGTTATGATCTTACACACCTCAAAAGCCTTGTTTCTGTCTCCTTGGTCAAATTGTTCTTCCTCTATCCCACATCAATTACATCTTTCAGTGGCATGATATACTGCAAGCCTACCCCCTCCCACGTGCCTCACTGCTTATCTCTTACTATATGGCTGAAATCAACATAATGGCTTTGACCAAGAAACATCAACCCATATGCAGTAACCACAAATACATTAACATTTCATACTGTAGTTGCCTACATATCCATAATACTATTTTGAAAATATGCAGTTGAAGCTATACTAGCCGCACATCCTCACCAATATAGTTAATGGAAAATCAATATACAAAAAAACCAACCATATACAAATTATCTTTATATGAAAACACTGCACAGCTACTTACATTAACTATTCATAACTAGCACTTAGCTAACCAATACACCTTGTTATGATTTCCTTAAACATTAAGCCGGGCACTTACTTAACATCTTCTGATACAACATCTTCCAGTTTTGGCTTCTTTCCCAAAACAACACCTTCTGCACTATCAACCTCAACTTCTCTTGTGGGCTTCCCTGTCACAGGCATTGAAGATTTTTCCTCCAATTGTTTTCTGCAACATAAATAGACAATAAATTTAAAGTTTACCTCTTTTATGTATTTTTAGAAAAGAAACTAGGTGTCTTACGGGCAACAGAGATCACACTGCATTCAACGCACAGCCTGGGGAACGCAACACATGAAACTCGCCGTGGGTTTTCAAATGTCTTCCCGGATAAGCCTGACCTCCGGTCCGCGCGCTCTCCCACTGCGCAAGGGCTGTCTACAGCTTTAGGGCCAGGGATCCCAGAAAAGCGTGTCACTTCAGGATGCACCGACTTCCTGGTCCTGAGAGGCGTTCAGTAGCTCAAGCTACCAGAAGCCGGGGCAAGCAGTATGGCCAAAGCCTTAGCCGCAGAGTACCCCTAGACCTAGTACCCCGCCGCACGCTTACTCTGGTCTCCTGGCGCCCTCAGTAGCACCGGATTTTCTCTTCTTGGCGCCGGACGCGGTGGCGGCCGAGTCCTCCTCGAACACGCTGAAAAGCTCGTCCCCGAATGCATCCGCCATCTTCCCCACGGAGCCCACAATGCCTCGCGCGGGACAACCTCCCTCCACCTCCCGTTTCCTGTCCACCCCTATCCCGCCGCTGCACCACGAGGAGAAACAAAGCCCCTCCCCGCCTCGGACACCGGAAGTCCCACGTACGGCCCGATCCCAATCCCTCCCCGGCAGCACTGAGCACCGCAGGTCTCCCGACCACACACAACAGCTGCTGTATAAGCCCTTTCCACAATCATTCGCGGGCGATGTTGACCCTTGCCCCGGAACCTGACTTCCTCGAGACCTGGCGGCAGCGTTAATACTCTCCTTCTAGTACTAGGAGGTGAAGGACGAATGAGAAGAGGAGTGCGGTGCCACGTGGGTGACACTGGCCAATGGAGAGTGGGAGGGTTGTGCCCGGATATAGGGGGCTGGTAGATTCCGGCGTGGGCTAGGGGAGCTATGGGTGGCCGCAACAAGAAGCAGAGGACGGGCAGCGCTGCTCATACAGCCTCCGCCGCTACAGCTGCCGCCCGAGCTCGAGCTGCTGCTGAGGCCAGTGCTGCTGTCGCAGAGGCGGCCAGCCGAGCGGCGCCGCGGCCGTCGCCCGCTTCCAGGGAGCCGCGTGTCAAGCAAGGTACTGGGCCCCGCTGTGTAAGGTGGCCACGGCAGCGGAGCCCCGGGGCGGCTGTGCCATGGGAATGAGGAGTGCAGGGCTTAGGCAGCTGAGGGGTTCCATGGTTGCTTGGGTGTGCACGGAGGAGAAGGTTTTCAGGGAGTCCCTGAAGGTGTGGCCTGCCTCTGCCTGGGGGGTGCTCAGCGTCGGGTGGAAAGGCTTGCTGAAAGGCTTGACGTTATTGGGCGTCGAGAGATACCTGAAATCCCTCCCACACGGGATTGGTGAGGCCTGACTTTTGTCTGTCTCACTTCCTAGTATGTCATCGAGCAGTTGAGCCTTGTGTTGAGTTGTTTAGGTGAAGTCCGTCATGAGATTATTGGCAGTAGTACTTCTGTAGCAGGCATTGGTATGGCAGCTTTCCATGTCATATGCTTTTTTCTTACATGTTGCCTTCCATGCATGATCAAAACAAACATAATATGGATTTGGGATAACTTTGTTTGTATCATGAGAAAAAAAAAACAGCTCCAGGGCTGGAGGCACTTAAGCAGTGTTGGATAAGCTTAGGGATGACTATTTTAGGTGCAGCCTGGAAAACTACTATTCTGCAGCACTATGATATGTCGGTTCTCAATAAACAGTCTATGCCAGAAGCAGCTCAGAGACCTTACTACATCAGTAGTAGATGTGTTGCACATTATAAGGAAATCTTGCAATGGCCAGGCTATTTGAAAATCCAACTTGTTAACAAAAAGTCTTATAATCCATGAACTTAAACTTCCTGAATCTGGTCATGTACTCTGCTTTTACAAATTTGGGCTCTGCTAAATGTATTTCCTGCTTTCTCATTTCTCCAACACCGTGGTGCTCAGCCCTATTCAGAAACTATCCAGCTGCTCTCCCAGGTTGTCTGCTGTTGTGAAAAATAAATCTATGAAAGCAAAAAGTGAGTTAGTGTAGTATAAATACTGTGTAGTTGCACAGGCTATCAGTGCCAGTGGTTAACTCATGAGTGTTACCAGCTTTTTGTAGATCTCGACCACAGGTGACTAGGGTTTTTTTCCTGCAATGTGGTTACCTAAACCCGGTTCTGATCTAAAAATGGGCTCTTCTAGAGTCTCTCTGAAAGCCGACCAGCACAAATGAGCTGTCAAACTTGAGCTTCAGCTTCTGTGTACATGTGCAGTACCAGAAAATGTGTGTGTTCTTAAAATGACAGAATCCAACAACAATCTGGGTGTTGTCATTCTAATGATAATAAATGGTTTTATGAATTAGGGTTTTTTAACAGCTACTAAATGAAAAGTATTTAAACATGGCCATAGCAGATCAGACCAAAGGCCTCTGTAAGCTAGTGCCTTCTACTAGATAGGAACCAAAAGCAGGCAGCTAAGTAAGAATAGGTCAGAGATGCTGTGTTTCTGCTGATGTCCTCCACCACTTATAGGTCTTCCTGAGGCAGAGGCAGTGTTTTTGTAATGCCTTCCTAAATTGACTGATTTCTGTATTACAAAGCAAACCTATCTGCACATAGACTTTGGTAGACATACAATATCCCCAGCTTTAGTAGCTAAAAGTTCTGTTACATACCGATGCACTTTGTAATAAAAAAAACCTGAACAGTATTGCTTGTTCTGAACATGCCATTGGCTTCCCTGTTCAGCAGTCCTCATTCCAGTGTTGAGAGCATGAGTAGTCAATTCCGTTTTCTCTCATTGTGCAACTTTGAGTTTTATATTTTATCTGCTAAGATTGATAATGCTTCTTCACTGTTCCTTGTTCAAGAGCCTTTCTGTACCAGTGATTATTCTTATTGTTATGTAGTTGTACATGTGGCAAATTCATGTAATTTTTCCTGCACTAGCCTGCATTATGTTAGGTCTGCCCTAGCTGCTGTAAACAATATTCTCTGTGTTCTGCTTGTGTAATTGATGATTATTTGCAATTCACAGGTCCAAAAACTTACAGTTTTAGTTCAACAGCGGATTCAAGTGCTGCTGCAAGTCTAGATAAATCTGTTCTTAAGGTGAGTATCATCTTTAAGTAAAACGATTTTGGATTTCATAGTACTCTTTTAAGCCGGGTAAATGTATCATCAGCTCTTCGGTATTATGTTGTGCAGGTAAATTACATTCATGTGTTAGACGTTGACTGTCTTCAGCTTGATACGCTTGAGATTTTTGAGTGCACTTTATGTAACAGAGCAGGAGAAATTCTATATATTTTAAGTAACATTGCACATGGTGCTGCTGAGAGTTATATTTGGACCTCTGGTATGCATATGGATTCTTATTTCTCAGTGGAAGAACATAGACTTTATGCAACATCAGTAGCAACTGAAGACTGGTTCATGACTAAAATTATTTTACTGAAACTGGGAGTTTTTCAAGCCAGAGAGGAAGGCGAGTGTCACAGATTGCATCTTGATGATCAAGTTATTTTAAACTAGTTCTTGTAAGTAGAGGAAAAAGTCCTTGTTCTTTCCAGTAGATATTTTTTATTTCATTATAGTATTTTCCTGGACATACTGAATTTCCTTGAAGATGTGAATGGACCTTTTCTGTAATAAGGAATTGGCTCTTCTATTTCAAGTAAAAGTGTATAGCTTGAAAAACGAAAAAGAAAAAAATGTCTATTTCATAAGAAATTTTTACTGCACTTAGGGAAACCTGGAAAAGTTGGTATTTGAATGGCAGAGAGATTTCTGCATTTTTTCCCTGATAAGTCATAAAAATCTTTAATGTTTTGCTTTACATCAAATTATTTTCTCTGTGCAGGTAGTGATAAATGGTAATTTGGAGAAAAGGATTGTTGATGTAATCAATGACCATAAAAAACAAAATGATGACAAAGGAATGATTTCCAGGAGACTTACTGCTAAGAAGCTACAGGTAGAGTTGAAAGTGGTGTTCTTCAACCATTGTTTATTTAGAATAAAGAGTCTTTTTTTTGGTCATTCATATGTGTTATACTACACTTCTGCATGCAGTACAAGGCAGTGTAGCATGTTTTCCAATATTTATGTTAATGATTACTCAGAGCAATCTGTATGTAAAAGAGAATTTTCTTTTCAGCCTGCTAATATATTAATTCATGCTGTTTATCTCTGCTGGGAAATAGGAGTTTATAAGCTTATATTAAATTGATGGGTTAAATCCTAGGGTTTTTTTACCTTTTATTTATAGGATGTGTACATGGCTTTACAAAGATTCTCTTTTAAGACTGAGCACATTGAAGAAGCAATGAAAAATACGCTGTTGTGTGGTGGTGATCTTCACTCTGCACTTGATTGGCTTTGTTTAAACCTCCCTGACAGTGAGTACAGTGATTGAGAATTGAATGTGGTTTTTAACAGAAGAATAATAGGACCTGCTCTGGCATGGGAATGCTTCGTTGTAGTAATTGAGTATATTGTTTCACTAATACCAGTAGTAATCACAGTGTTTCTTTCCTAAATATTCAGCTGACTGATTCTGGGATATATTTTCAGGGTAAAAAAAATCTTGTAAACCTCTTGTTTGTACTCTTAAGAGTTTTATGGAAGTCTACAGGCAAATGCTGGCTTATCTAAACTAGGCTTCAGCCTAGTTTTATTTCAGACATACTGATTTTGGTTTATGTCCTTTTGGTTGGCTCCCAACACACATCTGGTGACATGCATTTTTTATTTTGAAGATGCCTTGCCTGAAGGTTTTAGCCAGCAGTTTGAAGAACAGCAACAGAAACCTAGAGCAAAATTCTGTTCTCCTGTATCACAATATGAATCTCCACCAACCTTAGCAGATAACAAGAAAGAAAATGTCCCTAAAACTGAGGTAATGTGAATAATTCACTTGTATTTCTGGAAGGAGGAGAAAATGAAGTTTTCCAAAATAGACTTTTGCATTGACTTCTAAGACTACTATGAAAAACTGAAAATACGGAATGCTTAATAATTGTCACCCACATAATTTTAAATTCAGTGAGAAGGTTATTTAAAGGTAATGTTTTTCTTATGTGAAGTCTAGAAGACTCTTCGTAGTTCACTTTCGTGGTAAAGAATAGCTTGATTTTCTCTTGGAATGTGTTCATTCTGTTTATTTACAGATCGCAGTCTTTACATTCTCGTGTGGGTACTTGTTTGCCTGTGTAATCTCAGTGCTTTTATATCTGTGGTTCTTGAAGCGTCAATGTGGAAATAGGAAGTACTTCATGTAAAAGTGTTGTGTAAGGTTTTTTTCTCTTACAGCAGTTAGATCTTAACAGTGGCTATATGTAAATATATAATGAGATGTTTACTCTGGTTAGACGAGTTTGTTCATGGGTTTTGTTTTGTTTTTTTTTATTTATGGCATATAACTTAATTTATATACAAAATCTTAAGCAGTAGTTCCTAAATACAGACAGGTAAAAATACTGGTATTTTCACTTGCTGTTGCCATTAATTCTGATTTTTAATTGCTCTTCCTAGGAGACAAATGTGGGGAAAGAGAAAGAACTGAGTATGAAGGAATGGATTTTGCGATATGTCAAGGAACAGAGTGATGAAGAGAAGGATGAATGTGAGAAGGATGAATCTGTGAAAGAGACAAATGAAGACAAGTTTGATCCAGTAAGATAGTCATGGATGTCTCTCAAAAATTAATGTGTCTGGTTAAAAATAGGGGATTATGTTACCTGTTTTTACATTTACAGGCTACTGAAGGGGAAATGTGTTGAAACTTTTTTTCCTATGTTGTTTTTCCTTTTCTATTTTTTTTGTGCTAGGCTAAAAATACTGACTGCATTGTGCTGAAAGGAAAAATTATTTTAACACATCTCAGTGCGATTAGGAAAGTGACTATCAAATTCTGTGAGGCTTAGACTGTTACATAATATTGTTCCTCCTATATGTAAGCTTGGTATAAGGACAAAAAACCCCATTTCTTCATGCAGTTCATTAAACTGATGAACATACAATATTAATCTTTTAATTAATAATTCTGCTTCAAATAGAATGACAGGTATGTACATTTGACTGCCAAGCTTTCAGAAGCAAAAGAACAAGCAAGCATCTCCAAGCAAGACAAAGACAAGCAAGGCCAGAAGGTAGCACAGGAGAAAATAAGAAGAATTCAGCAAGGTAGAGCTATGCAAATTACCTGTATTTTATTTTGTGGCCTCTGTATTTGTTAGGCAACTAAGTCTCTGACATTGAATTGATTTCATCATCTTCTATTGCGTGTGAATTGTAGGCTTTTCTGAATCTATCCTTTCCATATGGTTCAAATTCTAGAAGTCAGTGGCGCTTCCGGTTTTGGGGGCCCTTCCGGTTTTGGGGGCCCTTCCGGGTTTGGGGGCCCTTCCGGTTTGGGGGCCTCAGTATGAATTAATAGAATTGATCTTTTTAAAGAATAAGTGCTCATCAATTGGTTGTGTACGTTATATTTTCTCTCAACAGAAATGACAATACTTGAAGAACATCCAGTATTTAATCCAGCTATAAAAATTTCAAACCAGCAACAAAGTGAAAAGAAAAAATCACCCTCACTTCAGCCTAAAGAAACCACTCTGAATTTGAGCTTGCTTGAAAAACCTGACAGTGCTGCAAAGGAGGACAAAGGTGTGTTGGAAAGGGTTCAGTACAAGTTTGAAGTTTGTTACATTATATTGCAGTCCTGAGTTGTCAAGCTCTTGTGGGAAAGGCATGTGGACTACCTCTCTGATGAAACTGACTTCAAAGGATCTGTATTTGTTTTAGCAGATGATCTTGAGAGCTAATTTTGCCATACTGTCATGTCTGAATTTATTTTGATTTTTTTTAATAGTAGGGCTACTTACTGTTTCCATTGCTACTCTCATATTTTTAAACTTTCGTTATAAACCTTCAAACAGATTGTTTTCTAGTAACCAACCTTTAATGGAAGTTCTTACATTATTGGGAGATCAAATATGGCAAGGAAAATACTGTCATTAATCTTCTGCTAGATACTTTAGTGGGAGAAGCAGAAATTTCTGTCGTATCAGTACCAGTATTTGCAAAACATTTATGACAATACTGCTCTGTAATAAAAATACATTTGAAAAACATTCTTCAATATGAAAGAAATGTAAAATAAATTTTAAGAGACTTAAAATGTGTTTTTCTGCTGTTGTAGTAAAAAAGAAAGAGCCACTGGATGTAAGAAATTTTGATTATAGTTCTCGAAGCTGGACTGGTAAATCTCCAAAACAATTTTTGATTGACTGGTGCAGGAAGAATTTTCCCAAGAGCCCAAATCCTGCTTTTGAAAAGGTTCCAGTTGGAAAATACTGGAAATGTAGGTATGTATTTCCTATAAACACTGCATTTTCCTTTTGGTTCATTTAAAAATAAAAATGCTGACTGCCTCTGTCTTGTCATGATGATCCAGATTTCTCTGAATATAGTGTTTAATTCAAATTATTTTTTGGTCCGCCAGGGGGTAATTTCACTCTGAATTGCTTTGCAAAAATAATGCTTAGACTGGACACTGTTGCAAAAATAAGATTCTGGTGAGTGATGCTGTAAAGAAGGGATTAATTTTTAATACTGCACTGCTGAATGAAAGGTTTTGAAACAAACCTGTCAAATAAATTTGGATGATTAACTTCTGGTATTCTCATTTGAAGTAATACATTAAATCATAGGTTTTAATATGAAAAACACTTTGAGGATTTTTTTAAATAAAGTGGAAGCTAGGAATCTGTATGAAAACTACCAAAAGTTTCTAACTGAAACAGTGCAGTATCCACGATCTTTACAGTTCTTTTATAAAACAAGTCTATAAAGTGGAATATTACCGTGTACAAATAAAGTAGACACAACATTACAAATGAATAATGCTTCTCGAAGAAACCAAGTAAACGAACCTGTCTTCTTGCTCAAGTTAAAAGCTACCAATACGCTGTCCTAAGAATATGAGAAGTTTGACTGCTAGTCTGACTGGCTTATATCTGTTAGATATTTGCATTTCTGTACATCATTAACTATCATGGCAATCTATGCACAGTGATTACAAGCACACAACAATACTTAGTCCTTCCAAAGCAACTAATGGTGATCTGTATGTGTGTAAATACTTCTGCTTTGAAGAAGATGAAGACTTTTTGTTAAGAAGAGGGGGAAAAAAATAATAGCAAATTCACTGCTGGAATTCAGTGCTGAAAATTTTCTGCTATTCAAACTAACTTCAATGACTGGTTCTGTTTACAAAATATTACCGAGCATAGTAGGTTTATCTAGCTTAGTTTCTCTACTTGAATTCCACTCTTAATCGTTACCAGGTGTACTGTTTATATAGGTAAGAAAAATTAAGATAAATGCTTGTATGAATTTGTCTTTAAGGGTCAGGATTACCAAATCATCAGATGATGTAATGACAATGTGTCCTACAATTGTAACAGAAGATAGTATGCAAGCACAACATCTAGCTGCTACTTTGGCACTCTACCATTTAACCAAAGGACAAGTAAGATTTTCACCAATATTACTACTCTTAGCCTTGCATCTGCCTCTGCGTTTGTTTGTTAACAATATCTGAAGTTAAATTCTAAACAGTTTAATGGTATTTTTCCCATTTGCTTATATTGTATTTTCATTTGCTTTTGCTGCAATTATGCATATGTGTTGCAGCATACAGGGGGTATATTTGATAGTGAAACTGTTCATTCAGTGCTGTAAAGAATGTAAGCTAGTTAAAAATAAAGTATATTTTTGATGTCTGTATTTTTTCATAGTTTCTGTATTTAGAAATTGCTTCCTATCTTATGTTTTTTCCTATTATTTGCCAGTTGCATTCATTTACACAAAATGTTAGTGATACATAAAGTAATTTTTTTCTGCTTTTACACCTGAAGTCAGTTCATCAGTTATTGCCTCCTACCTACCGAGATGTCTGGCTGGAGTGGAGGGATATTGAAAAGAAAAAGGAAGAAGAAAACAAGATAGAAACCAACAAACCTCGTGATAACTTTATTGCTAGATTATTGAACAAACTTAAGCAACAACAACAGCTACAATCTGAAAACCAGCCAAAAGAATCTGAGAGTCCTGAAGATTCCTGGGAAAACTTAGTTTCTGATGAGGACTTTAGCAATCTCTCTCTTGAGACCTCAGACACAGATAATTTGGAACCTTCAAGGATTTTGTTCAAAAAGCTTCAAAGTTCCTCCAGATACCAGAAGCTTCTGAAAGAGAGACAGGAGTTACCTGTGTTCAAGCACAGATACTCTATTGTAGAAACTGTTAAAAAACATCGGGTAGTTGTTGTGGCTGGTGAAACAGGCAGTGGGAAGAGTACACAGGTGCCACATTTCTTGTTGGAAGACATACTGCTAGATGAAGGATCAAAGAAATGTAATATTGTTTGTACACAGCCTCGAAGAATATCAGCAGTGAGTCTGGCAACCAGGGTTTGCGAAGAGCTAGGCTGTGAATCAGGACCAGGAGGAAAAGTAAGATGTACCTTTTTCTAGTCTTGATCAAATGTGGGGTGCTGGAATGTTGGTACAAATGAAAACAACTATTTTTTTACACAAACAAATAATGGGATGTTATGGGCTTCTTGCTATGTCAGCTGTTTCTTTCTAAATTGCCGTATATGAACCTCTAGGTATCATGTTCACTAAAATCTTTACAGGGTGATTAAGAGCAGGAGTATTTAGTAACAGGAGGAGTGGTTGAACACTGGAGTAGGTTGCCCAGAGACTGTGGCATTTATGTCATTAGGGATGGAGAAAACTCCCTTTCAGTAAGACTCTGAGCAATCCAGTCTCGCTTTGAGTGAGGCCCTGCTTTGAGAGAGGCATCTTCCAAGATAAATTGTTTTGCTGTTTGAAGAAAACAAAGATCTTATATGTTTTATGGTAGTCTTTGGGCAAAACCCTGAAAAAAAGCACTTAGTTTACCAGTTCTTTTCTACTTTGGAGAAACTTAATTGTAGATTTCAGTGTATTTTCTCTTTCTTAACAATGGAAAGCGCATGTGTGAAAAAAGTGTAGTAGTCATTCACCTTACTATTTATTTAGCAACTCGTGCAGTGTCTAAATCTAACAGTGCTGCAATTTCACATAATTTTTAATATCTCTAACTTGTGTACTATTTTATGTTAATTCTTGTGTTTTTAATATGTTTTTTTAAAGAGTTCCCTGTGCGGATATCAAATTCGTATGGAATCAAGAACAGGAGAAGCCACCAGACTACTGTACTGTACAACAGGTGTCCTCCTTCGGAAACTTCAAGAAGATGGTCTTCTTTCAAATATATCTCATGTTATTGTAGATGAGGTTATCAGCTCTTACGATTCTTCGGAAACTGTGGTATTTCTCAGTCTTGACTTGTACTAAAGCCTTACTCCAGATATGTTTTTCTAATTCTAGGTACATGAAAGAAGTGTCCAGTCTGACTTCTTGCTAGTTATTCTGAAGGAGATCTTGCATAAGCGTTCCGACCTGCATCTGATTCTAATGAGTGCGACTGTAGACAGTGAGAAGTTTTCTAGCTATTTCTCACACTGTCCCATTTTAAGGATTTCAGGAAGGAGTTACCCTGTTGAGGTAGGAAAATATTTCCTTGTTTATACAAGACACTTTATACCCATTTATACACCATGTTTGCCTGGTTTGTATCTGTAGGAAATACACCTGTATTGCTTTTGTCTTACCAAAAATACTTATCTTAAATGTGTGTTTCAAAGACTATCTCATAGAATCATTCAGGTTGGAAAAGACTCTTGGGATCATCAAGTCCAACCATTAACCCTACTCAACAAAGTTCATCCCTAAACCATATCCCTCAACACCACATCTAAATGACCTTTAAACACATCCAGGGATGGTTACTGAACCACCTTCCTGGGCAGCCTATTCCAGTGTCTGACTACTCTTTCTGTGAAAAATTTTTTCTTAATGTCCAGTCTAAACTTACCCTGTTGCACTTGAAGCCGTTCCCTCTTGTTCTATTGCTAATTACCTTTGAGAAGAGACCAGTACCAACCTCTCCACGGTGTTCTTCTGTTGCTCAAACTAAACAGTCCCAGCTCCTTCAATAGCTCTTCATAAGATTTATTTTCCAGCCCCTTCACCAGCTTCATTGCCCTCCTCTGCCCACCTCTCCCTCTCTCTTGTATTGAGGTGCCCCAAATTGAACACAGTACTTGAGGTGTGATCTCACCAGTACTGAGCACAGGGGTACAATCACCTTTCTACTCCTGCTGGTCACACTATTTCTAATACAAGCAAGGATGCTATTGTCTTTCTTGGCTGCTTAGGCACATTTCTGGCTCATATTCAGCCACTTGTCAATTAGAATTCCCACGTCCTCTTCTGCCAGACAGCTTTCCAGCCACTACTGACTGGACCTGATCCCCTGGTTGTCCTCTATATGGCTTGTGATGGCACTCAAGATGATCTGCTCCATGACCTTCCCTGGAACCGAGGTCAGACTGACAGGTCTATAGTTTCCTGGGTCCTCCTTTCTTATAGGTGGGTGTTACATTTACTACCCTCCAGCCCATTGGGACCTCCCCAGTTAGCCAGGTCTTCAGGTAAATAATGGAAAGTGGCTTGACAAGCATATCTGCCAACTCTTTCAGCACCCTTGGGTGTAACCCATCCAGTCCCATAGACTTGTGTGCATCGAAGTGGTGTTGCAGGTCACTGACCACTTGCTCTTTAATTGTGATGACCTCATTCTGCTTTCCCTCCCTGTTTCCTAACTCATGAGGCTGGGTATCCAGGAAATGGCTAGTTCTGTTGATAAAGACTGAGACAAAGTAGGCATTGAGCACCTCAGCCTTTTCCTCATCCTTTGTTACTATGTTTCCCTCTGCATCCAACAAAGGATAGAGGTTTTCCCTAATCCTCCTATTGTTAATCAATTTGTAGAAACATTTTTTTATTATCCTTAACAGCTCTAGCTAGGTTGAGCTCTAGCTGGGTTGAGCTCTAGCTGCACTTTGGCTCTCCTAATTTTCTCCCTGCATAGCTTCACTGCATCTTTGTAGTCTTCATGAGAGATCTGCCCCCTCTTCCAAAGGTCATTGATTCTCCTTTCGTTCTTGAGGTCAGCCTTCCCTGGTCAGCTCACTTACCAGCTATGTGAGGAAGTTATCCTCCAAACATTGCAGGAACCTCTTGGATTGTTCCCTCTCTGCTGTGTTGTATTCCCAGCAGATACCTGGGAGGTTAAAGTCTGTCACGAGAACAATGGCAAGTGACCATGAGATTTCTCTCAGCTGCTTACAGCAAGCTTCATCCACCTCACTGCTTTGGTTGGGAGGTCTATAACAGGTTCCTACAGCAATATCAGCTTTATTGGCCCTTAGCCTCATCCAAACACTCTCAATCCCATCATCACTATACTTTATTTCCAAGCTCTCATAGCATTTCTATCTTTAGATGAGCTAATGATTCCGACATCTTTTTGTGAGTTGGCCCCATTTCCTACCAGACCTTTCTCAGGTGCTTCCATGATTTCTAATCATCTGTCCCTTCTCTCAAATGAAATGACAGAGCGAGAGTCCTCACTAGTCCACCATCCTTCAAGCCCTGGCATACTTCCCTTGGGCTTATTCGTAACAGGCCCAGTTATCTCTGAAGTACAAGGTTGTACTATTTTTTTTTCTGATAGTTTTGTAATTGATTAAAATCACTCCATCAGTGATGCTTTGATTTTATTTTTTTTTTCTTCAACCTAGGTAGAAAGGAAAGAACTATCCCCTCAACCTCTGTGCAACTCTACAATTACACTCTTATCTATGTTTCTCATGCACATGATATAGACTATGGTAAGGTAATGTTAGTAATCGTGTGGAGAGGCACATTAACAAACTCTAAGCTCCAGGTTTAGGTTTCCAAAAATCCTAAAACAGCTTAAATTGACATTTGCAAGATGTATTACAACATTAAAAGAGAAGGATGTGCCGTGTTCAGTTTTGTATGTAAACTTAAAAAAAATGAAAAAGATGCTTATTAGTTTTTGACATGGCTTGTATCTCTTCTGTGAATTTTCATTTAAAGATTTTCCATGTTGAAGATGTAATTGAAGCAACTGGCTACGTTCTGGAGAAGGACTCAGAATATTGTCAGAAGTTCTTGGAGGACGAGGAGGAAGTAATAAATGTTAGTAGCAAAGGAGGCAGCACCACAAAGTATCAGGTAAAATAGGCAGTTTTGAGTTTCACTTGGATATTTGTTGGGTTTTTAAATTATCTTTTAATCATTTTAGTTCATTTAATTAGGTGTGATTGAATTGTGTAATATCAAATATTTTTGCAGTTTATAAAAGTGGCACTCCTACAGTGGAAACAAAATATTTATTAATTCTGTACCCTTATGTTTGTCTCTCCAACTCCTTTACAGCTGCCTTTGCTTTGCTATACTTAGCATTGGGTTCTTCTGTACAGATCCCCAGCTCTAGATCTATAAGCAACTGCAGGGGAAAGCATTTAAATGAGCTTGTGTAGCCTTTGCGCTTTAACAGGCTATGGTTAATTCTGTAGGTACTCTGCAGTGACAACTGTATATGCTTTTGGATCTAATTTCTTGAAGGAAAGAATGCCATCTGACTTCAGGCAACTTAAGCTGTTCATTTACGCTGTATATATTTTGGGTAGATATCTGTATGCTCTGACTTTCTCTCAGAATCTCTGCAGGACTGTTTAGCTTGATGTGATTAAACACTGATGCACATGTTGAAAAATACACTCTTATTTGCTCTGATGATCATTTTTCCTAGAGTGGTAATTATCCCATACATTGCAACAACATCTTTAGTTGAAGCCCAAGTACTCTTCTTAGTGCTCATGCGTCTTTGTGATTTATTTCTATTGAGTTTTCAGTACAGAAGGGTATGTGGTGGCAAGCTTCAAGTGCCTTGATTAATAGTAATTCACAGTACACTTAACATGGAAGCCTTATGCTAAATATGTATCCATGAAATGTTTATAAACAATTTAGATGTCTGTATGTTCTGTTAACTCTCCCTTCCTTCCGCTTTTATCCTGCTCCAAGACACAGTGCGAGAGTTGTCTCCTAATTCACTCTTAATTTTCATTGCAAACATTAGTTAAGAGGGGTGAGGTGAAGCAAAGCATAAAGAGGAGACTCATTTTCTATACCCTTAAATAGGAGTTTTGAAAGAATAGTACCCGCCCTGTTACGCCATTTTGCATTGATACCACGTGGATGCCAGATACAGACCAGGGAACCTGTTTTCATTTGTCAAACAGACTGCATAGTACTGCTTTTATAGATTTTAATTTTTACTCTTTTTGTGTGATTAATTCTGAGATGTCATTTGCCAGTAGTAGATGCTTATACACAGGTTGTGTCACTTGCTGTGATTTTGTGTAACTCACACTGATTTTGGTGGGAAGTTAGTCAATGAAATACTTCTTATCTCAATCTGTTTTAAGAGGATTCACTGAAATGAATGACAAATGGACCTACTCCCTTGCTTTCTAGAACACTGAGAATATGACTTTTTTTCTCGTTTTTGTTTTGTAGGAGTATGTCCCAATCCAATCTGGATGTGGTGTTGATTTGGCTCCTTACTATGCGAAGTATAGCAGTCATACACAGCAGGCTGTCTTCTATATGAACCCTTACAAGATCAACCTTGAACTTATTTTGGAGTTGCTTGCATACTTAGGTACAATCTATTTCTGAAGTAGTTTATATACTTGGGGCTGTCATTTGGACTTACTTTCCAGTGCTTTATACTGATTAATGAAGTATTTTACTTTGAAACATCCTTAAAAATGTTTACCGCATGGCCTAGAATTAGTTTCCATTCTTAAATGGAACTGTTTGCAGATGCATATTTAACTATGTGCTTGTACTGTAACTTTCCAGATAGAAGTCCCCAGTTCAAAAACATTGAGGGTGCTGTGCTGATCTTTTTACCAGGCCTTGCACATATCCAGCAGCTGTATGATCTCATTTCAACCGATAGAAGGTTTAACTTGCGTGACAGGTAACACAGATAATTCCTGTAAAGTCAATAGTTTAACTTAATTAATATATTTATTGGGTTTTAACATCTGCTATTCTTGAAAAGGGAAACTGAGTTATACCTCTGAGCGGTGTGTGGTACAAATGTAGTTTTATTATCTAGAAATGATACAAGCAAAAATGACAGGTGCTGCTGTATCTGGGATGTAGCTTTTCTGTGGCTTACTGTTTATGTTTAAGTGACTACTTGAGGAGAGGTCCAGAGACAGTAATCTACCAAGGGAAATGGCACAGGGTTGTACTCACAGATAGTTTTGAAATTTGTTTTGTCACTAACTAAAAGTTAGCAACATGATGGCACAGAAGAACATTTGCAGTCAGATTCTAAAGATTCATAAATGGACTGAGATCTCAAGGTCTAGAGGAGAAGGAAAGTACACATCTCTGTGGCTGTCTCTGGTGACCTTTGTTACTCAGGCTGAAAGTTTCGTGTGTTTATAGTTCTGTGCAAAGTTTCAGTAATGGTTCTTGTCTTGAAGCACCATGTGAAGAACTCAGGTTCATGGACACCTAGTTACCTTTTTTGCTAGCCTATTGATGTAAATTAATCTAGAGTTCTGAAGTAGTATTATTTTTCCTGCATTACTCCCATATAGGGAGAACATCTCTGAACTAATGGTGTTACCTTTTCTTGATGCTGTAGTACAACACTGAAGCAAACTTTCATACCTAATCATACAAAGTTTTACTCCTTCCAAGTGTCCATTGTAGTTACTTTTTCCAAACTTCTCATCAGTTTGATCTCAATTTTTTACTGTACTTTAATTTGATATGTGTATATTGATTAGTGTAATCTTTTGTTTTAGGCACAGGTTGATAGCTTTGCATTCTGTTCTTTCAACTCAAGATCAAGCAGCTGCATTTGCAATACCTCCTCTTGGTGTTAGAAAGGTATGATATACGTAGAAAGGCAAAGTTCATGTCTGAAAGGAAAAACTTTCTGTAGTTTTAACTGAATTGTTTTAAAATCTAATTATACAGAATTACGCTACAACCGGTTGTTTCTGGAATTCTCTCAGTGCAAAGAAACAATCCTTCTGATTTGATGCTCTGTAACAGAAGCAAGTATGCTGTGAAAACCTTGAAAGAAGTCAGAAAAATTCTAAGAGCCTTTTTAATTGTTGCTTTCCTGTATTTTAACTATTGTTAGCCAGTAACTATAGCTTTTATCTAGGAAAATAGTATTTTACTTCCTTCCAAGCTATTCAAATACAAGTTGAGCAATTTTGGTGGATTATGAAACAAAAACTGAATGCAAAATTCACAATTTTTGATTCCTTAGTAACTGAGGAAGACTAAACCATTTTCCAAGTTGAATAGCTTTTAATGCTTTGTCAGATTTTTATTTTTTTTAAGAAAAAGTTTCTGGGTAAAAAAATTTTAACCAAACATTCTATAATACTGATTAAAAGGATGAAAACCGTTAAACATTCCATAATTCTTTTATTTCTGTTATGTTACTTCTTTTCAGATTGTTTTGGCAACTAATATAGCAGAGACAGGTATTACGATACCAGATGTTGTCTTTGTAATTGATACTGGGAGAACAAAAGAAAATAGGTGAGAGTTTGATTTTTCATCAGCCATACTGTGATTACTATAAATATTTGGAGGTTAGTACTACAGTGATTTTATAGTATTCTTATTAAGCTACAGTTCTGGACAAAAAAAAAATGTTGAACTCATTGAACAGCTTGCAGTTTAGGTACAAGTTTGGCATGAATCTTAGAATTTTTCGAAAGGAGTGAAGAACAAGAAAAATGATGATTAAGAAAATGATGATTACAGAAAATTATGATTAAGTACTGGTTTGGAGTTTTTCATAAATGTGGAAAATGATGATTAAGTACTGGTTTAGAATAAGGTAGATATTTTTTGTACTGCATCAGTTTTTCAAAGTTTTTATTTTTCTGTTTTAAATGTGAAAAAACCCTACAGTGTGTGTTAGACCAGTTCTGAATTGACAGGGAGATGAAATAATACCTTAGCTCTCTGATTTTCCAATTTTTACACTTCTACTAGTGACTTGTATCCAAGGTTCGGTGATGTACAGTTTCCTCCAGGTATGCTTAGTTTTCAAAACTAAATATAATATTAACAAATAAATACTATTTAAATAAATACCACCATATTGATAATAGAAGTTAAGTATACATAAAAATTTTAATTGTGAAATCTGAATGGGCCCTTGCTTTACAATTTTTAAGGTATCATGAAAGTAGTCAAATGAGTTCCCTAGAGGAGACCTTTGTTAGTAAAGCTAGTGCTCTGCAGCGACAAGGAAGAGCTGGGCGTGTTAGGGATGGATTCTGCTTCCGAATGTACACCAGAGACAGGTACTGTAAACTTATTTAGCATGGTTATGTAAATCACATAAATACTTGTCTGTCTTTTCTGTGCAGAAACTAGAAGTCTTGTTAAAATTCACTTTAATTACTGGAAACAGTAACCTGTTTTTAAAACAAACTAACTACAGAATTTGAAGACTGTATAAATAAAGCATTACAATAGTATCTTGGTTTAATGACTTTTTAAAAGTTGATTTTTTTCTTAGTATCTCTGTAATATGTTTTGAAAAAACAATGTCATGATTAAAGGAAAAGTGCAGCACCAAAGAATTGTAGAATATCAGTCTTTAATAATATCTACTGCCCATTGTCAAATATACACAAACCTTAGCTCCTGAACTTTGACTCTTCTATCAGGTAAATCAGTAGGTTTCTGAAGTGATACCTCTATGGATAAGAGATGGAGAAAATACCAAATTAAACACCACTGCAGTACTAGTTTCTGTTACTGCAGTGAAATAACCTTTTTCCTGCTTGTCTGAAAGTGTGAAGCAACTTTCAGCTGGGAAACAGTTAAGGTAAAAGTATTTTGAAACAGCCAATGAAGTGTGCATTTTAGCCACATGCGACACTGAGTTTGAAAACTATGAATTTTAAGAATTTGTTTTGAAAACTGGACCCTGGCTGCCTTTCCATCTCTTTCATTAAAACTTTGTTTTCCAAGCTACCACACAAACCTTTAGTTCAAAAGGTGAACTGTTTACTCATTGGTTTAAACATGTGCCATTTCTTCCACCTACCCCTCGAGAACATCTGTAAAGAGTAAGTGTGTGAAATCTGACTTCATTGAATTCAAAGGTGACATTTAGTATCTGTGATTCTATATTCTCATGATGTTGCAGGTTTGAAAATTTCATGGAATATTCTGTTCCAGAAATACTGCGCGTGCCTTTGGAGGAACTATGCCTTCATATTATGGTATGATTTTGATTCTGAAATTACTGACCTTTTTAGCTAAAAGGTTTGCCAGAACAGCCCTAATCCAGTTTAGTTAGTGGGGCTTCTCCTAGCAGGGCAAGCGGGGGAACGCAGTACCTATGTGCTGGAAAATCTAGAGCATGCTGCTGAGTGAGAGTAGCATACTATACTGTTCCAGTTCACCTCAGAGTGACAATTCAAATTTAGTGATGTTTGCTTAAGGAAGCAATTCCATTCCCTCTCTACCCATCCTGAGTGAGTAGGATATGCATGGGAAGAACAGCAACCTGGCAAATTACTGCCAGGTTGAACTGCATCTCATTAGGTTTTAGAGTCTCCTGCTCATCTGTGACCATTGGTAACACGCTTCTCTGATCAGTGGTTGTGCCACTGGAAGTCCTTCCAAGCAGTGAAGTTTTGTTAACCTAATGCAGGACACCTCTGCATTCTGGGAACCGAGAGGCTGGTTAAGAGGGGAGGGAATGTGGGATTTTGATTGTTAAGAACAGCTTTCCAGCTTTCTTTCCTCTCTCTGTAGCTATTATAACAGTTTATTTTTATATTGAAATATATGCCTATTTACTCTACAGAAATGCAATCTTGGCTCTCCTGAAGATTTCCTTTCCAAAGCATTAGACCCTCCACAGCAGCAAGTAATTGGTAATGCAATGAACCTGTTGAGGAAGATTGGTGCTTGTATGTTAAATGAGCCCAAGCTGACTCCATTGGGCCAGCACCTTGCAGCCCTTCCTGTCAATGTAAAGATTGGCAAAATGCTTATATTTGGTGCTATATTTGGCTGTTTGGATCCTGTGGTGAGTTTAAAAAAAGATATCTGAATTTTTGAAAAACATATAGAAATGGCTAACTCATTACAATTAATTTGATTTCTTACAGCATGGCATTTTGAAAGGATGATGCAAGAAGTTAAAATGTGTATATTCTCCAACCTTAATGAGTCTATGATTCTAAACTCCAAGCTAGTTTTCACAAGGAAATAGTCAGACTTGGTCTCCAGTTCTATCTGAAAGCCCTTTTACATGTGGGTTAAACCAATCTGCATTAACCCACAGTTTGTGGGCAAATAACATGCTGATGTAATGTTACTGCAAATTGATTGGAGTGGTAACATTATAGAGAGATTGTGGCATAGTTTATATTTTTTCCTAATCCATCTAATTTACTGCAAATTAGGAGGAAGCATGGGTATGTCAGTTGCTGAAAACCAGAAGTTAAAATTCTTTATTCTCTCAATATCTCCTGTTAATGTGGTATAATCTAAAGTAGTTTTTTGATCTGACCTTCACTGTATTATACTGGGTATTGCACTGTCAGTTGACAAACCATTTCATGGGAGTTTTGAGATGTATTTTTTATCAGTGGTTATAATGCACTATGTAAACCATTTGTATGTAGGAAGATTTTATGGTGATAAGTTTTCCTTAAGACTTAGTAGAAGATAAAGTATAATTAGGTATTACTGTAAAAAAAAATGTAAAGTTATTTGTGTGATAAACCTGTAAGCTTATAATAAAATACTCTTAAGTGATGTGTGCTTTATTAATTGCAGGCAACTCTGGCTGCTGTTATGACAGAAAAATCCCCATTTACTATACCAATTGGTCGAAAAGATGAAGCAGACCTTGCAAAATCTTCTCTAGCAATGGCAGTTTCAGACCATATAACAATCTACAATGCTTATTTGGGGTAAATAATTCTCCTGTGCTTATGACTAGATGCAGGTAACAAGTAATATAGTTATTTAAAGAATCCTTATTAAGTGTCTTTTGAACTGAAGCTTTTCAGAATAACAGTAGATGGCTAAATACTGTAACACAGTATAGCTTGTTTAGTACTTTATCCTTTAACTCCTTTTAACTATGTTTAACACACATACAGAGGTGCACTGTCTGTTTATCCTGTATTTTGTTTGCTGTTTGTGATGTGCTGACTAGAGTATTTTATATTTGAGAAAGTACTAATGTATATATTACAAAATGACATACATTTTTAGTATATTACCACTGAGTCTCAAAAGCACAAGTGAATTTTATTTCAACTGTCAAGACAGAATTGTGTAATTTTTGAAGAAAACTACTGTATATTTTTGTTGGTATCTCCCAAATTTGTGACAGGCATGTTCTCTACAATGTTCTTAGACCAGCAGCCTTCATCTTCATTAATGTCATTTATTTCTAGTTTTGAGTGGAGAATGCTGACCAAAACACAATATTGCCTTTTAACTTATTGCAACTTTCATAGTGTTACACTCTTGATGTGATTATTTTTGCTGTATTAAGAGAGGATTTTCTTCTCTTTAGGTGGAAAAGTGCTCGACGAGAAGGGGGATATCGTGCTGAAATGACTTACTGCAGAAGAAATTTCCTTAATAGGACTTCACTGTTAACTCTGGAGGTAAACCAAATAATTATGCTTTGCATTCAGAAGTTATTCAACATTTTCAGAGGAAAAATTTACGTCCATTTAAGGATATGCTATATCACAGTTACTATTCAGATAAAAAGAAGTGGAATACTAGGGACTAATGAAATGCACACCCTCAATCAAGGTAGCTATGTCTGCATTTGAGCTTTGATATACTTTGTTGATGCACATCTTTGCAGTCACTCTAGTTGGAGAATCTAGTCCTTACTTGCACAAGAGAACCAAAACTTAGGAATTAAAACACTTGGCTTGTGTTATTCGTGATTTTTGAAAAAACAGATCTGTTAACACTTCGAAAGACGAGCCACAAACATAGATAAATGGCCTTTCATGTTTTATGAGAAAATGTTTTAATTGGTCTTCCCTATTTAAGTTGGGGTGACTGAGCTCTCCTAGGCAGGAGTGGAGTGGATCTTTGATGTGAATGTATCCTCTTATTTTAACAAGTGAGAGATTTAGTATTTGCAGTATATGTAGTAGCATATATCTAATCTTATGTTCCAGATGTTTTTCTCCTAGAAACAGCCAGTATTCCAAAGTGGTTACAGAAAACACAAGTGTTTTTCTAGTAAGAGATTTTCTGCTGGAGAGCATGAGTATTTGGAATGGAGTGCCATTGCATGGTGATGGAGTAGAGTATGTGCCTTTTTAAATTCAGAGTTTTACTAATACTTCATTAATTTCAGGATGTGAAGCAAGAACTCATAAGGGTGGTCAGAGCAGCAGGGTTCGCAGCACCTACAGTGCAATGTGGACGGGATGGAAACGGAGCCTCACAATCCCTCTCTTTCCATGAAATAGCTCTTCTTAAAGCTGTGCTGACCGCAGGGCTGTATGACAATGTTGGAAAAATAATATGTATGAAGTCTGTAGATATTATGGAAAAGATGGCTTGCATGGTAGAAACTGCTCAAGGTAAAGCTCAAGTACATCCCTCCTCTGTAAATCGAGACTTACAGACATATGGGTGGCTGCTTTACCAGGAGAAGGTAAGTGAAACATGAAATGTAGCTGTGTAAAGGTGGACTTAACGCCTCTAGTGTTAAATACCATATGCCACTGTACAGTATATTTGAATATCTTGTTCATCTTAAGAATCTGATCATGAAGTCCATAAAAATCATAGAATCATTTGGGTTGGAAGGGACCTCTGGAAGTCATCTAGTCCAACCCACCTGCAGTGGGCAGGGACATCCCCAACTAGATCAGGTTGCTCAGAGCCCTGTCAAGCCTCACCTTGAATGCCTCCAGAGATGGGGCCTCAAACACCTCCCTGGGCAACCTGTTCCAGTATTCTACTACCCTCATAGTGAGGAACTTTTTCTAATATCTGATCTAAATCTACTCTTCTCTAATTTAAAACC
>VWZO01022527.1:1371-18617 GCA_013396975.1 Bucco capensis | reverse complement strand
GATTGTTCTTTTGACCCTAGCTTCTGGTAAACCAGGACAATTTGTTAAAGAATTCTTCTCAGCAAATGATGATTCTGATTTAATAATTGCAGGACAATGGCTTTCAAGGCAGGATAAAACATACTTGAGGGTGTATTGTCCCACACCAGAGAACGCTAACNGAAAGCCATCTTTGAACTAACCACCTTATCTTTCTTTATTGCTTATCTCTTTCATATTGTTGTACCATTTAAATTTAGATAAAGCTATTCTTAGAAATTCACTGTCTGCGTGCCTGGTGCTTTTTATCTTTTATTGCTGTCCCCGAACACAGCCAGTCTAGTGAGGGCTGTGGGGAGAGGGGGGTCTTCGAGACCTTTCCTCAAAAGATTGTTCTTTTGACCCTAGCTTCCGGTCAAACCAGGACACATTGCTATGAAAGACAGATGCTCTGTCAAATTTCAGTCACACACTTTCACACCTGCAACGTGTTAACCATAGCAGTGATATTAATGAAGACCAGGTGTTTCTTCCACACTCCAGAGGAGGAACTGGCATCAGTGTTACAGTGTGCTACCTGGGAGTCTCTCTTTTGTCTCTGCAGATGGGCTTCAATGCCTGGCAGAAGGTGCCTTTTCAAATTGCTGTTGTGTGAAGAAGCTCAGGCCCAGAGGAAAGTCCAATGAAGTAATCATATATGGTCAGACAGAATAAACACCAATATCTAAACTCATGACAAGCAAACATGGTGGCTACACATGGAGCAAACAAACATGTAGAATAAAAAAATAATTCATTAAGGGTGTAAAGCCATATCTATTATTCTTATATCAGGATCTGGGACAGGGACCTGAATGTCTAGAAAATTTATTTTTAATAAAACACAAGGTTTTTGTGATGATTGCACCTACCTAATTTTACTATTTTTTTATGGAACCTGAAATTTTTTAAAAATAAATTCTCTGCTGACCAATCTTTTTCCCTTTTTTTTGCATTTCCATGTGTTAGATTTGAGGTCATCCACTCCCTGCAATTTATAACAGTTAAAGAAGAGTTAGTAATATCTCTGAGATGGGAAAAAAGAAACCTATTAAAAGGAAAAAGAAAGAGGGAAAGGTTGACATTCTCAGCAGGAGCTTAGTTAATTACCTGACTACTTCCCAGCTACTTCTGGCACATGACACTACCTCAGCAAAACAATTAGCCTTTCCACACTTTGCTTTTAAATATGACATTTTTGAACTGAAAATACAGAGTGGGAGGAAACAGAAAAATTGTTCATAAAGTGATGTTCTGAAAGGCTAAGCTGTGGGGTAGTGTTTGTAATGAATCCTATTGTGCTCTCCAGTTCATGAACCCTCTTGTCCTGAACTCTGATACAGCAAAGAAGTGGAATCACCCAGTGTGCTTTCTTTCTCTGCTCATTTGTTAGTGACTTCATTCTGTTTGGAATACCTATGAAGTCCTTAGCCAAAAATTGTTTGGGCCATAATGCATATATAATCTGGTAATTGTGGATTTTATTTTATTTTCAAGAAGGCTGTATGCCTCACCTAAATCCTTGGGAAGGTGATGGAACAGCTAGCCCTTGAAACCATTCCCAAGCACGACAAAGAAGAAGAAAATTCTCAGGAGAGGAAGTTATCACAAGGAAGTCATCCTTGACCAGCGATTAACTTCTACAATGGATATTGCCTACATGATTTCAGTAAGGCCTTTGATGTTGTCTGTCCTAAGATCCCTATGGATAACTGTTGGTGTATGGACTGGATGAGCAAGCAGTGAGGTGGGCTGAAAATTAGAGACCAGTGAAACAAAGTCTAGTTGAAGGCCATTAACTAGCAGAGTACCCCAGGGGTCATTAATAGGTCTAGTTCTGTTTAATATCTTAATTAATGATCTGGATGATGGGATGAAATGTATCCTGAGAAAGTTTTCTGCTGGCTCAAAACAGGGAGAAGTAGCTAATATGCCAGATGGTCTTGCTGCCACCCAGAGGCACCTTGATAGCAGGGAGAAATGGACTAACAAGGACTTCATGAACTTCAGTAAGGAGAAGTGCAAGGTTCTGCACCTCATGAGAAACAACCCCATGCACCAATATATGCTGTGAACTGCCCAGCTAGAAAGCAGCTTGGCAGAAAAAGACCAAGGTTTCCTGGTGGACACCAAGTCGAACACAAGGCAACAATTTGGCTTTCCCACAAAGAAGGCTACTTTAAAGGCACATGGGATCCTTTGCTGGAATAGACAAGTTGTCGCCATCTGGTTGCAAAAGGTGGTCTTTTCCCTTTCCTCAGCACTGATGAGGCCCCGTCTGCAGTGCTGGGTTCAGTTCTGGTCTCCAAAATTCAAAATGCACATGGATATACTGGAGGGAGTCCAGCAAAGGGCCACAAAGATAATGGACTACAGCATTTCTTCTATGAGGAAAGACTGAAAGTGCTCGGACTGTTCAGGCTGAAGAACAGTAGGCTCAGCAGGGATCTTATTGATACATATAAACACCTAACGGGAGAAAGTAAAGAGGACAGATCCAGACTCTTTCCAGTGGTGCCTAGTGACAGGATGAGACAATGGGCACTAAGTGAAACAGGAGTCTCTCTCTAAACATCAGGAAACACTTTTTTCAGTGTTGAAGGTGTTGGAGTTTTTATCCTTGGAGATATGCAAAAGCTACCTGGGCATGGTCCTAGACAACCTACTCGAGGTGATCCTGCTCAATCAGAGAATGTGGACCAGGTGGCCTCCAGAGGTCCTTTCCAACCTAAATCAATCTGTTATTATATGATTCTATGATTCTGTGATTGTTACCCGAACTTCCTTCCTGTCAGTGACCTGATCACCTCATACAGCAACCACTGTCTTCCTAGATTCATAAAAAAAAAAAAAATGAATAGAGGTCTAGATGCTGTTTATATAACTGACCTTTGCGACAGCAGCTACACTCAGTGGATGGAGTTTCTCTGTAGGAGGTTAAGACTACCCAAATGATATGTCCTTTCCTTCAGTGGCCTCTGAATCATAGCCTTTAACTCTTTAAACTCTGGTTTGTGTTGTAGCCACCATATGTTCTAGAAAAGAACCTTTACTGAAATGATTAGAGCTATTACTATTAGTGTTGAATCATAGAATCATAGAACAACCCGAGTTGGAAGGGATCCACAAGGATCATCAAGTCCAACTCCCATTAGGCACAGGACAAAACCCCAAGATCACATGAGGTGACTAAGGGCATTGTCCAAGCATCTCTTAAATTCCACAAGATTTGGAGCTATGACCACCTCCCTGGGGAGCCTGTTCCGATGCTCCACCAGCCTCTGGGTGAAAAACTTTTCCCTAACATCCAGCCTGAATTTCCCCCGGGACATCTTCATACAATTCCCCTGTGTCCTGTCGCTGTCCACTAAAGAGAAGAGCTCAGCTCCCCTCCTCCCTCTTTGGTGAGGAGGTTAAAAACTGCAATGAGATCACCCCTCAGTCTTTTCTTCTCCAGACTGAACAGGCCAAGTGAGTTCAGCCTTTCTTCATATGTTCCCCTCCAAGCCCTTAACCATCTTTGTAGCACTCCTCTGGACAGTCCCCAGCAACTTCATGTCCCTCTTATACTCTGAAGGCCCAGAACTGCATGCAATACTCCAGGTGAGTGTTGTTGGTGTTCATGCAGCCAGATTTACATATAGTAATACTCAAAAATTCTGCAGTAATATAGACTATGTTCCTGTTTTTACTTGAAGAGGTAGCGCAACTTCTGTCTTTTATAAGAAAGTGTTATTTTCTCCAGTCTCTGAGAAAAATCTACTTTTTTAGAAGAGATGCAAGAATACATATTTATTGTAGTTTTGAAGTCTAATCAATTAAGAATATTCACAAAAATTTGCATTTTGATGAGTGTGCCTTTCTGGTCCACTGTGAGCAAAAGTGGCAAAATATTGAACACTATAAGTTTGTGTGTATTCAAATGAATATCTTACACTAGGAATATTATACATGAAATGAAACAAACCAGACAATCACACCAGGCAGTGTCAGCAGGGTTTTATTCTGCAGTACATAGCAATTGTGTTAGTAGTGCAATATATATCTGCAAATGAGACAGCAATCCTACATAACTGATTAATTCATATCATTCTCTATTTTCAGGTCATTTTTTATAGCAACATGAAATGGTGATTTTTTTTTTTTGTGTGTGTGTGTAGTTGGATACCACTATGAAGTATGAAAATACTTTATTAATCAGTTTAGACATTTATCTGCATAGTTGGACAATTAATGAGACATTTAAAAAATATTTCTGGTTGTCCTAATATCTTTTTATCACTTGTGAACTGATGCATAGACACCTACCCAGAAGACTCCCTGGCAGACCAGCTCCTGCACTGGGAAGAAAAGAGCAGAACACCTCACACAGTCTGCTCTAGTGCAGGTCCTCTTTGTCCAGCCTGTTTGAATATTTTACTCAACAAAGTTATTTCACAAATCTTTACATAATCTTTGTAACTTAATGATATGGTCGTGGAACAAAACAATAAGCCACCTGGGCCAATTTTCTGTCGATAACAATTTTCAAGTGTTTCTCAGAGGATGACATAAATCACTTTCAAGTTGCAAAATCATGGAACGGTTTAACTGTGGGAGAAAACTTTGCCTAATGCTGGTTAGTAATCTGCTTTGTTTCCTGAGACATGAAGTCTGCTTATCTCAGATACAGATATAAACTGAACAAGAGTGTGCCTTGCCTCCCCTTCACTGCTGAGGTATAAGAGTTTGACTGAGAGTAGTCAGTTCCTTCCACAAGCTTTGGTCTCAGAAAGATGATTACTTGTATTGGTTAAATATATTTATTTCACTAGTTACTTCAATTCTTCCAAACTGCATTATTTAACCCTTCAGCTTCATCTACTACTTCCAAATATTTTCTTCTCTTTATATCCTCTGCTTGACAATATCCTACTCATAAGCATCATATAACACTTCTGATAAGCCCTTTTGCTGAGATGCTTGTTTGCAAATATTGATATGAGTACTCTTTATGTATATCTAACCAGCCTAGCAGATACTTTCTTGGTTTGTCTCATCCTTTTTAGTGCTACATGATCACTCATTGCTTTAGAGACTTCAACTGGTTATGAAAACAAAAATCGCTTTGCAATGGTTTGACCATATTTTCTCTGAGCAGCTTAACGGTTAGGGTACGATTCCAGTTTGTAAGAGAAAATGCCAGTCCCTGCTCTGTAAAAATTCTTGCAACAGGATTTGAGTAAGTTCTTAACTCCTGGTGTGTTGCAGGAACCAAGCTAAACAGAGGTTTGAGATAAATACACTGAGATCATCTCCCAGTGTGAGAATAGATGACCTGCAAAATAGAAGAGGTTGGATTTTGTGAAAATAAGCTGTAAGGCATTTAACTTTTGAAAGACAAACATAAAATGTCAGAGGGAGACAGAACAGATTTCTTTTTTAAAAATACTGTTTATACATGATTTTCCCACTTCCCACTGTGGCCTAGCAGGTAGATCTCATGCTTATTTTGACTTGGTTTCCGTAAACTTCAGAGTTTTGGCAGCACTGCAGCCTGCTCTGGTCACTGAGACATTCTTTCTGTCACATCTGGCTTATGTGGCTGTTCACTTAGCTTTTCCCAGGGCACACTCCCTTTCCTTGTATCCAGTCCACAGGCACAGTAAATTGCAGCAGTGTTTAATTTTGGAATGGGCATCCAGAAGCTCTGTGTTCTGGGATCTGCTTTTCTCAGCAGACTGGATGAGATTTTTTGTTTGGTTGGTTTTGTTGGTTTGGTTTCTTTTTGTTGTTTTGGTTTGTTTGGTTTGGGGTTTTTTTAAGTGAAAGATTCCTGAAATGTGCATTATTTTAGTGTAAACCTTGGGTTTGAAGCCACATGCTAGATTAAAATTGTTATCTTTCCAAGTACACAATTATTTTTAATTACCCCGCTGATGAAGCTGAACAAATGGCAGTCAGGTCTCACCATCCAGCATGGTTCATAAATTTTATGAGCTATGTTGGACACCACAACAATGTGTGTAACTACCTTTCACAAAACAGCACACTATGTCTCAGTCAGTTACTACTTTTACTCTGGATAGTCCCAACTGCATGCTTTCTTGCAAGGCTGTTTTATAACTTTACTATTTACATTCTTAGCAATGAACTCAAGCTCCCATTACCATGGCTTTGTCTTTAATTACGAATAGTTCCTAACACCCTTTACCCCTAGCATGCATGCACTGTGTCCTTCTTAGTGACTTAACATTGTCCATGAAAAATGTAGTTTCCACCTGGATATATCCTGAAGGTAATACAGATATAGCTTACTCATACTTTATTCTCAGCTCTGAGGTCTTTAATTATGATGAGTCTCTGAGACTCCTGAAGTTCTCTTCTTCATTTGCATCACTTACTTTGTTCACTTGTACATTTTAATTTCCTCAGTAAAGTTCTTAGGAATTTGTTCAGAACCAACAGCATGGGTGCATGCTGTTCTTCGGGTCCTCAAGGCGTCTTAGTGTTTGAGCTCTTCATAGAAGCCTATAACTCTCATGAAGAGTGTTTAGTGGCCTCAAGCAAGAAGTGTTGCCAGGAGTCATTACCTTCCTATCTAGATTTACGTTAGAAAAGTGGTTTACAAAGTGTCTATTTTTCATGTAAAGATTGCTAATAGTGCAATTACTGATCAACAGCAAATGTCCCACAATTAGAGAGGGGGAAAATAAATCTTCATGTTTTGCTTTCTTGAAATAAAAAAGGGGGGGGGGGGCAAAAAGAAATTGAAGGGGAGATTGAAGGGGATTTAATTTCCTGCTAGCTTGCACAATATGGCTGAGTGTTGCTTACAAGTATGTTGATAGCATCCAAAGGCTTCAGTGAGGATCAGGCCATGCTGCTGGGCAATGCATTTGCAAGCCACACAGTCCCACAGGCAATCTCTGAGGTCTTCCCTGAGGGTTGGTCTCTTAGCAATTGTGATGGGGTACATGAAACAGGAAGTTCTTTGTGACCACCTTTGCCTCCTCCTCCTTCTCTCAAATCTGTTTGCTGTGTTTTCCAAACTGCTCTGCTGCCGCCGCCCCCTCCCCCAGGTTGTTGACACTGGTAACCACGGTAATAAATGGGTGTGGGGCAGGCTGGAGCGGCTAGCCGCCGGCGCAAGTCCCCGCCGGGGCTGTGCCCTCACCACGGGCCGGGGGGGAGCGGGCCGGGGAGAATCCGGCCAGGGAGAATCCGGCCAGCAGAGAGCGGGGAGGTGACTTTCATGTGCAAATCAGCTGAGTGAAAAGACCGCCTGCCCGCAGAGGACCCTGGGTACGTTCTCCCTGGCTATAAAAGGCAGACAGAGGCGCCGGACACTTCCTGTTTTCCTCTTCCTGGTGTTACTGCTTGTCTTTCTCTTCACCTCCTGTCTGATTGAGAAGGGGAGAAAGGACCACCACGTGGCCTCCGCCATCTTGACCACGTGGTGCTTAGCTTTCCATCTAACTGGGACTCTTTCTCTTCAGCCATCCAAGTCCCTGGCTCCACTGAGATCATCTCAACTCACCTCACCTCCTTCCTACTCCAACCGGACTATATTTCTTGCAGGTTTTATCGGGGGTGGGGAGAGAGAAACCTCGTGGCACGGTGAGGGGAGGGCAGGGAGTTACCCAGAAAGCTTTCTTACTTCTTTTCTGTATTTGCACTGTTTTATATACATACATATTTATCTGTTAAAGTTATTCTTTATCACTTTGCCTCGGGTGTGCATGTGTATTCATTTTACATTTATTCCTTTATCCTGGGAGGGGGGAAGTTATTATTTTGGTCTTTCCCAAAAACAGTCTGGTCAAACCAAGACAGCAATACAGATCAGAAACCAGGCTGCTGCTCCCTCCTAAGTTAGCTGTTCTGGTTCCTCCCTAGATTTTGGGACCAGGCTGAAGTGAGCATCCAGAGTCAAGCAGATGAATGATGTCCTGTCAGCCCTCATTCCAGAACAGCAATAAAAAGAAAAATGACACATGAAGATGATGAGGGAGAAGGATAGGAAACAGGCAGGGAAAAGAAGTGCATTGAAGTAATTTGCCGTTGGGAGGTTTTCCCACCATTTATAGAGATGGTAAGGCAATTACAGGAAAGAATGTTACAAGGATCAGCTAGAAAGAGAAACCCAGGGGATTGTGAATACATAAGAGTGAGAATGACAGTCTGAAGCAATCTTCCAAATCAGTAAATGCAGAGGGCAGCAGGATGCTGACCTTTTGCTGTAACAAGTGTCAGCTGTAAGTTGTAACTTCACGCTATTAATTACAACTGAACATACTTCTGGAGCATTACTGGTATGTTTCTTCTGTTGGCATAAAAATTTACTCCTTTCCTCTCCCTCCAGTCCACACCTCCTGAAAGAGGATCAAGTTTCAAACTGTACTCTGAGATGAGTGGAAAAAAAGGAAGGGCCCTGGAAGGGAAAAGGTGGTTTGTATATCTTGTGTTTTTTTACGGCCTCCTGAGGAATTCCCGGTATGGGCTACCTCCAAGTGCAAATGCTTTATCTATGGATAAAAGCTTTATAGCATAAGCTCTAATGTTATGTCTCTGTAGAAGGAATTAAATCACTGTTGAATGGATAAATTGCCAGACAATCCCTGCTTGAGTAATTTATACCTCAGACAAGTAATGAACCAAATTATTTGGATAGAATCAGGGGAATCCTATAGTTTTAACACTTTGAATCAAAACCAAAGTTCAGTTTGAGGTTTGGGTTAGAGTTGTACCAACTCACCCCCCTTGCTATAAATAACTCTACATCTCCAGAGATGTTTGATGTATGTTTGGGTCTGACTCTGGGGTCTGGATTCATTTCAAGTTTGGATTTTTGTCACATCAAATATGTTGATTTGCTGGAAAAGTAGGCAACATTATTTCTGTTTCCAGTTAAAATTAATGACACTTGTAAGTACGCAAACTAGCAGCAGGTATGGGTTGTTGTTTTTTTTTTCTGATTCATTCTCAGAGTCGATAACACTCCTGTGAATCTGAGGAAAGGAAGAGAAAATGTATCGTAGTATTAACGGAATAACTTTAGAATAAATAACTTTTACACAACGACAAAGCTGCTAAATGTTTGTTCTTCGAATTAAACATTTACATGCAGTATTTGCTTTACAGGACCAGGAGGTATGCCAATCTGTTTTACATCCTGCTGAGAGGAAAAGGAATTCTGAGTGAATATAAAGACTACCTGTCAACACAGTTTTGTAATAAATAACAGAAGGAAAATTTGCATAAACACAGACATAAACGATGGGAAATATATGCCTCATCACTTCAATATTCAGATCCAAGAAAATCCCATGACAGGGAGATTTTTGCCATGTGATGTTTCTGCCTTGGAACCCATTAGATTTGACAGCTGATTCTTACTGTTTCTGGTACTCATTCCAAGTGACAACATCAAGGAGTTTTTTTGTTTTGTTTCTACCTCAGAGGCAGAAAATTAAGGTTGGTTTGACTGTGAGCTCAACCTGAGTCGTTGAAGGTCTTTTCAATTGTCGAGTGCTTGGTTCTTTAACTGGTCTTGCAGATATTAAGCACATTTAAAAAAATCTTTCATAAGCTGTTCAAGTTGGACATTCTCAGGCTATGCTATTCTCTCCAATACCTTTAATCTAGAAAAAATGCTGCTTGTTGAGGTAGTTTGCTAATACAGTACTGATGCACTAGTTTATAAGGTAAAGAATTTTTCCCTTAGATACCTTGCTATTTTATTAAAAGAAAATAACCTCTTGAGACAAAATTGACATTGTAGATTTTTTATCTCGTTCATGTTTCTCTGTTTTGGTTTGGTTTTTTTTCCTACCTATTGTTTGTTACTGTAACAGACATTAGTAAAAAAAGTGACAAAAATAATACGCATTTTCTTTGGTCTTTCTCTGTGTAAGGCCACCTGGGGAAATACTTACACAAACCAAGTGACAACCCAAACCAATTAAGTAGAATATCCCTTTAAAACATTTCCTTCTGCTCTGTTTTGTTTATTCTTTTTTCTTTTTTTTTATTTAACAGAGTCAAATTGCTTTCTTATTGAATGTAAAATATTTGTATATGGAGCACACATAAAAAAAAATAGTAAATAGGTCTGCTGGGAAACCAGGCATATTGAAGGGGCCAGAAAACCACCAATCTACTGGGAATACGTTGCGAGCTGACACACCTTCTAGCAGTGCCTCAAAGCTGGACAGCACGATGCACATATTTCCCTTTTTCCATCCCTTTCCTGCTTGGCTGAATTAATGTGGAGAATTTGTAGAGGGATGTTTTTAATGGCAGGATTTCATATGGTAGGAACGTCATGCAGGAAACAAAATTTGGCATGTTGGCATCTGTTAAAGGCATTCAGCCCATCTTGATATATGAAAGCCTGACATGACCACAATGATATTGTCTCTTACAATTTTATCTTGAAGATTTAAACTACTCTGTTGTTGTGAATGTTTCTAGGGATACAGATCTCTTTTCCATTTTCTAAACCAAAGCTTCAAGTGACAACTGGCAATGATGTGTGAATTTTGGACCCTCCTGACCACCTCTAATAGCTTCCTGTACGAAATACTTAAAAAATCAAAAAAGTTTGCATCCTAAACCAAACTGTGAAATCTTGCCTGTGTTTGAAATATTGGATCCAAATATCTTCTGAAAAGACTTGTTTACAAAATGTTACAATTACTGTTTGGATTTCATAATTTAGTTTGCACCTAGTATGTAGATGTCATCAGCATATTAGTTCTTTGTGAATATTATCCTAAGGAAGGATTTTCACTCCTGATTACTTTATATACTAATGACCTTTTGTATGACTTCAATTTTAACTGATTTTTGCTTTTTTTTCCCCAACAGTGTACAATCATAGGCAGTTACATGTGCATTTTTCACTCTTAAAAACAGATTGCAGCTATACAGATTTCTGATCAGAAAGAAATTCTTCCTTTCCAGTTTAGACACACAAATTTGTGTACCTCCTTTCAAAATGGAATCATTATATTTTATCTATATTTTATTGTGTTGCCACTGTTGATCTCTAAAAGGATGGTGCACTGCATATAATGCTATCCTTTTTCTGCAATTACATAGCGACCTTCAAATTACAAAGTAGGCCTTTTGGTGTGCCTTAAGACAACAGCAAATAACGAGTTTTAAATTAAATATACTTTTAAATATTCTTTTGTTGTTCATGTTGTCATGTTCTTTCTAGAAAGGATAGAGTTATCACAACCAACAGCCTTTAAGAAAACCTGAAGCCAGTTTTATTTTTCTCCATTTCTTAGGAGTGGAATTGGGAAGGGTGAAGGTGTTTGAAATATTTTGTGTGCTTATCTGTTTGCTGGTGTCTTGGAGGCTCTTTCTTTGTACCTATTTGGTTACAATGCTGATATAGCAGGAAAAAAACCAACAGAGTTTCTGGACAAGTTTATGAACATATATATCTATATGAAGTGGTAAAATGTGCCCATATAGATGTTGTAGTGGGAACTAGGTTATCTTAAAAGTAGAAAACTTAAAAGAAAAATGAAGGATTTTATTTGGATAGCAATGTGTATTTCAAAATAATACAGGAAAACATGATTTCACTTTCATTTCTCTATGCTATACTTCATAAGTTAAACTATTTTACAGAGAAATGTTTTTGCTGGATTATGAAAAATTTCCCTTTTAAATAAGTATGTGTGTGTGTGTGGTTTTGAAGGAGATGGTTAGCAAAATATGTAGTTGAGGCTCATTGGTACCCAGAAAAGTATTACTTAATGCTCATTATATTTAACTCAGTTGGCTAAATCAGTCAACAAAAATGTTCATCACTACTCAGTGCCCTCAATGGGAAAAGAAAGTCTCTGGACCTAAAGTCAGACCAGCAGGTGGTGAAGCTACTCAGACCTTGCTACAATCACACCAGAGAAACAATTTGTGCAGGAATCAGTTGTCTCTATAGAGAAAAAAAAAATATGCAAGAACATCAGTTCACCTTGCGTTCCAGCAAGTTTGCGGATGACACGAAGCTGAGTGGTGTGGTTGATATGCCCGTAGGGTGGGATGACATCCAGAGGGATCTGGACAGACTTGAAGAGTGGGCCCAAGAGAATAAAATGAAGTTTAATAAGTCAAAATGCAAAGTCCTGCATTTGGGTAGGAGTAACCCTAGATACGAGTACAGACTGGGTGAAGAACTCATTGTAAGCAGCAGCGCAGGGAAGGACTTGGGGGTCATAATAGATGAAAAGCTGGATATGAGCCAGCAATGTATATTCACAGCCCAGAAGGCCAACCACATCCTGGGCTGCATCAGGAGAGGCATGAGCAGCAGATCTATGGAGGTGATTCTGCCTCTCTGNAGATGATCTTTAGGGTCCCTTCCAATCTGGCCATTCTATGATTCGATGATTCTATGATAACAATGAACCAGGTCCATAATGAGAACAGGAGGAAGAGCCAGAGATAATAATTCAATCCCTATCCCTGAATGAGCTGTGAGACATTCAAGAGCCACCTGGATGCATTCCTGTGTGACCTCGTCTAGGTGATCCTGCTCTGGCCAACCCCCCTGTTGGACTAAATGATCTTTCTAGTCCCTTCCAACCCCTAACATACTGTGATATGGAAAGAATTTTGGCTTCCATCCTCCAGGAATTCAGTTCACCAATTCAGTTCAAATGGGAAATTCCCCAAGCAGAGTAGAAGGGCTGATCTTACTTCTGCTCTTCTTGAAGGAATATGCAATTCATTTTCACAAAAAGTGAGAAATTTTATCAACTTCTGTCATGACCCCCTGATTCCAGCTGGGTGGAGGAAAGGGACAACTGAGTTTACTGGAATGTGTGGATCCAATGACCTGGCATATTAGCAAACTGCCAGTAAAATGCCAGCAAAACTTCAGCCCTGGATATGAGGAGAACAGACTTCAAGCTGCTCAGGGAACTATTTAGTAAGGTACGCTGGGAAGAAGCTGTTGAAGGTACTGGAGTCTCTAAGTGCTGGTCACTTTTTAAGCACTACCTTCTAAGAGCACAGTAGCTGGCAGTTCCAAAATGTCAGAAGTTAAACAGGCAAGGCAGAAGGCATGCCTCAGCAGGGAGCTTTTTCTGGAGCTAAGGAAAAAAAATAAAATATATGACCCTACTAGAGTTGGAGCTGGCTAGTACTGTGTTATAGTGAATGTGAAAATTGCCCGAGGTATCCATTTTCTCTCCCTTCACCCCCCCGACGGTTAANGCCGGACCACCTCTCCATATCCTCACCAGAACCATCCAGTACCTGGGCTCACCTCATCTGCCACCTCATCTCCACCAGACTGTACACTGGCAGGTTTTACTGCGAGTGAGGGGGGCGGCCGGTGGCATGAGGGGGGTGAGAACCGGGAGGGTGTGTAACACCCTGTGTTTTTCTTTTTCCATTGTTATATATATATATATATTTTCTATGTTAAACAGTTATTCTTTACAACTCAGCCTCTGTGTTCAGTGATTTCTTTCCTTTTGTGAAAGGGGGAGGCTCTAAAGGGGCTTCCTTCCGAATTTGTCCTCCCAAACCAGGACATACTGTGAGGGACAATAAAAAGGGCTTTTTAAAGTATGTTAACAGCAAAAGACAGGCCAGAAATAATATTGGCCTGTTACTTGATGAGGATGATAACCTCACAAACAGGAACCTTAACAAAGCAGAGACATTTAATGCTGTCTTTGCCTTCAACACTGAAGGGTCTTTGGGATCCTCTGAGTTCCAATCTAGAGGTCCATGACTGTAAGAAAACTAAACTCCCAGCCAACCCTGAACTTGTGTGGAATTTGCTGCTTCAGCTGTATCCGTATAAGTCTATGGGGCTTGATGGGATTCATCAAAGGATACTTAAAGAACTGGCTGATGTCATTGCAAGGTATCACAAGAGCTTTTTCTTTGTTAATTTTTTGTTTTGTTACAATTCTTTATGCATCTGTTACTTCTCAACTGTGTAATTCTATATGCAGTCTGAGGATGAGTGTCATCTGAGTAGCCTGTGTATTAGCTGTGACAAGTGAAATGATACTGAAATGCACTAGCTCATATTTAAATTTTCTTTCCCATCCTCAGTTCATACTCATATCCAGTGTCAAAGCAAAACAAGCACAACCTTGTTTACAAATTCCCAGTTTTCACAGGCAGTTACCAAGCAGCAGTCTTGTCGTGGACTTTCATGCAAACACATGACCACCTTCATATGTCTTCTCCATAAAGACCACATCTTCCTGTCTGCTGTTTGTTTTTCATGGATAAAATTCTTGGGCAATCACAAAGCTTTTCAGAAACCAGGCTTAGTTTCCCCTGTCCTTACCACAGGTCTTTTCTGTTTCATGTCATATTATGTAAACCTCTTTAATTCAATTCACCTTTAATTTGAATGATAATATTAGCCCTTTCTAGCACAAAAGTTGGAAACAGCAAAGCCACTTTCCACAGAGTGATACACAATCTCTATTTCAATTACATTATGTGTTTTATTCAGAAAGAATCAAGAATGCTTTTCAGGTGTTAGTCCTGCTTTACGAGACATATTGTTACCCTGATTAGAAACTTAGAAACTCAATACATACCATCACTAAAATGCAAACACTATCAGTATGGAATTTCATTGTAAGGAGAGTATTGCAGTGACCATCTTGAAGAAAGAGTGAGTCTAAATGTGAAGTTGAGCATTTCTATTCTACTAAGTGATTGGAGATTTTAAACCATTTAGAAGATAACATGTCTCTTAGTTTCTATAGTTGACCATGGTATAATATAAGCTTTCTAGAACTCATTTACCTTGAATGGTAGAAGAAACAAGACCTTACAGCAAAGAGGGCGGAAGGAATCTAAGATGAAAGGACTTCATGAAATTCAACAAGAGGAAGTACAAGGTCTTGCACCTCATGAGAAACAACCCCATGCACCAATATATGCTGTGAACTGCCCAGCTAGAAAGCAGCTTGGCAGAAGAAGACCTAGGTTTCCTGGTGGACACCAAGTTGAACAAAAGGCAACAATTTGGCCTTCCCACAAGAAGGCTACTGGGATCCTTTGCTGGAATAGACAAGTTGTCGCCATCTGGTTGCAAAAGGTGGTCTTTTCCCTTTCCTCAGCACTGATGAGGCCCCGTCTGCAGTGCTGGGTTCAGTTCTGGTCTCCAAAATTCAAAATGCACATGAATATACTGGAGGGAGTCCAGTAAATGGCTGCAAAGATGATGAGGAACGACTGATATAGCATGATGATGTTTAGGAAAGTTGATTGTTTAATCCTGCTTAAGTTGGAGGGCTGAGAGCCCTCAGTATCACAGTTTGGCTGAAGACAAACTGTTCTTACCTTTTTTGCTCCAATGGTTCTAGTTTCAATCTGGTTTCACACTTCTTGTCTGTTGCAATGCATACAATTTTTCTGGAATTCATGCAATACTAAAGTTCCTTTGAGCAAGGGAGCATCTATGGTTAAGCTTTCTTTACTAGATTTCAGTATAGCTTGATACTGGGTGGTATGTTTGTTACTCTCAAAAAAATGAAGGCAACTTTAATTCTCAATTCGTCTTTGCTTACCACTGTGATGTTCTTTTCTCTCTTAGCAAAATCCTATTTTGATGACATGAAAATAGATGGCCTACTCTTTCTGCAGCTGTAGAGGTTTGAAAAGATTGCCTTTGGCTTTGTAAACTTGTAAACTAGGCTAGGTATGCTTTCAACAATATATTCTTACTAGAAGCCCTCTTGAATTTCTTCAACAAGAGAACTGATTCACAAGTGTATTTTCATGAGTGACACTCATTCTCCTCACTTATATAGCAAAAGGAACATAACCTTTGTGGGATTGGCTGGGTTTTGTTTGTTTTCTTTCACGAGCTGTTAAATTGCAACAGTTAATACTGAAATATATTACCACACATAGCTGAAATTCTCATAATTGACATGAATATGATTAAGGAAATTCATTACTCCTGAGGCTTTTTAAAGAGTTTTCTTCATTTTGCCGACTGATACGAATTGCCATATTTGATCTAACATCAAAAGTGTGGAGAGGATAAACAGAAGCAAACCAAACTAATATTTTTTTTCTTGAGGTTGAGTAGGAAATTTGTAAGTTACAAATAATTATGCCTCTTCACACTGTACTTGACAAGATGTAGATGAATTGGTGATTTTGAACAAACAAAATTCCCACCATTGGGTTAGAATACTTCAATGGGGTGGCCCAATTCCATGGAAAGCACATAGCCTGTAGATAAAACTGAAGGGAGCAGAAATACTAATTGATTTATCTTAATTGCAAGATACATCCATTTTCCCATCTTGTGTTTACCAGTTATTTCTAAGCCCTGTAAATCACGCATCTAGACAAAACTTCAGAGGGCTGCAAACAGAAATCAGTGATATTCCCCTTTACATGCACAAAAAGGTGAACATTTGTTTGCTTTCTTTTTTATTGAAGCCAATATTTATAATTATAGTTGGGGATTGGTGATAGGGGGATAATTACTGTGTAAAGTATACGGAACAGATTTTCATGTGGTGTCACTTTGCATTAGTTTATCTGAATAGAGGATCTGACTTTTTTATAATAAACCTATTGAAGGCAGTGGAATGATATAGCCTCATCAGCTGTGCCAGCCCAGAATACGTAAAACAATGACTCTGAAAACAAAGTGAAATACAAGCAGAGAGGTTTTTAGTATAGGTGGATTGAGGTAGATGATCCAGTTACCTGTTAAAATTGTGGAGCCAAACTGGGATGATTTCAATAGAATGGTGAAAGCAGAGATTTCTAGTTATGCACTGAGAGGCCCTGTCCTATGGGCAAGGTAAAACCTTGGGGTGCCACTTTAAATTCCTGGCTTGAAGGCTGCACGTCACGTGTTCTGGATCCACTCTGTCTGGTCCTTGGGGGCACAGCTTTCAGGCTAACCAACTGGGGCGAAGCAGGAGCAGAGCTGAGCTCACTGCTCAAGTGAAGGCAGCTGGGCGAATCTCCCATCTTAACCAGCCTTAGGGAACGTGAGCAAACACGAACAGAGCAAACACGAACAGAGGAATCAGGTACGGAGCAGTTTGTGAAGCAGTTCATGAAGGCAGGGCAGGAAGGGAGGGTGCACAGGAGGGTGCTCTCCCCTTTTAAGGTTTCATGGGTGAGCTACACGAGTGGATGGCACTTGCCTTGGTAATACCTAGCAATGGTTATTACTAGGAAAAAAGCTTTAGCTCATCAGGAAGTGGCAACCCAGA
>VWZO01022526.1:31226-50269 GCA_013396975.1 Bucco capensis | reverse complement strand
ACCACAACTCTCTGGGCTCTGTCCTTCAGCCAGTTCCCAATCCATCTCACAACACAGTCTCCCAATCCACACTTCTTAAGCAGAGGACATACCACCCATGTCCAGCTTCTCTTGGGCTGGGCATGCTCCTTCCTTCCCATTCACTGCAAAGCAGGAAGTACTGGGACCCTTAGGCTCTTTGTCTCATAAGCACTGGGAGCCTCACGCTCTGGGTCTCCATCCTTTTTCCTTCCTTCTTGCCCAAGAGTCATCAGATGAAGCTACTAACACAGCTAATAACATCAGATGAAGCTACTAACACAGCTAATAACATCTGATAACACAGCTAATAAGACTGTGTGAAGCTGATAACAGCTTAACAGGAAGACACTGATGCTCTCAGGGCTGCTTGTCCCTCTCTCTCAGAGCTCTCACCTCTCTGTGTTGCATCTTCTCCCAAACTACTTAGAGTAGCTAAGTCAGAAGATTCCTGAGACAGGCTAGGTTTAGCTCATGGAGTCATGGATTGGGACACAGGGATTTAAGGCTGGCTGGAGTGTCTTCCAGAAGATGCTCCATACCTCCCTTGCAGACTATTAGACACCTCTTCCCAACAGGTGGGAAGCTTTCTCCATAGCATTCCCACCACACTGCACTCTTGTCTGACTCAGCTGGGCAGGATGCTGGGCCATGTTGGCTAGGATCATAGAAACACAGAATCAGAGAATCATTTAGGTTGGAAGAGATCTTTAAGATCATCAAATCCAACCCTGCCAGGTCACCACTAAGCCATGTCCCTCAGCACCACATCTCCATGGCTTTCCAACCTCTCCAGGGATGGTAACTCCAGCAATGCCCTGGACAGTCTGGGACAGGCCTGGACAACCCTTTTGGGGAAGAATTTCTTCCTAATATCAATTATAAACTTGGTGCAACTTGAGGCCATTTCCTCTTGCTTTACCGTGCTTTTGCCAAGAAAGTTTGAACCAGATGATGCTTAAGGTCCCTTCCAGCCTGATATTCCATAACTCTATGGTCCTCTACCATCTTTTCACACATTGGGGACACTACAGAGCTGTGTACCCAGACCACTGGGTGCAGGTGCTCATCTGAGAAGGTTCCAACATCCTGCTCAGCCTGTGCCTTAGTGTCTGGCCACATCCATGCATCAGGGGTTTGCATCTTGGTGCAAGTGCCACCACTGTGCATGCAGATGCTGTGTGAGCATGAGGCTGCCTGCCAGCATCTGGGAGCTGCACAAGGGAGCACATGGGGTGCCTGCCTCCCTCCCTTCTCCCTGGCTAGGCAGGAGAAAGCATTCCCAGTGTGGATGGCCACTGCTTAATGGCCCAGGAATCCTCAATGCAGCTGTTTGTTCTGGCACAGGCACAGCAGCAGCAACAGCAGCAGCAGCAGCAGTGAGGTCTTGGAGTCAGTTGAACCACATCAACTTCCCAAGCCAGGCTCAGATTTCAGAGCTAGGCCATTTGGGGATGCCCCCACGGAATATTTCCAGCATCTGGCCTCCAGCCCCTTCCCTCAGCTTGCCATCCCTTCTACTGCAAGGGAAACCTAAGCCTTTTCACCATGGGCAGGAGAAGGTGGCCTCCAGGGAGCTGGTGATTTACAGCCCTGGGAGATCCCAGCACCCAGCAGCCCACGAGGCAACAGTGCTGCTATTGTGACAGCAGGCTTGGGGATAGCACAGGACCTCTCTTCCTCCCCTTCCCCCTCCCCAATCCCAGGTCCCATGGCCCCGTGGACCCTCTGACATCAGGGAGACTTGTATGGTAAAGCATGTCAATGAGCTCCATGGTCCAGAGCCTGGATGAGCCTGTGGGAAGCAGAGGGTCTGGTGTGGGCATCACCTCAGAAAGCAGAGGAACTGTAGGGCTGATAGCTTGAAACTAAAAGAGAGAGATCTAGACTAGACAGAAAGAAGGAATTTTGGATGCTGGAGGTGGTGAGACCCTGACCCAGGTTGCCCAGAGAGGAGGTAGATGTCCCATGCCTGGAACCATTCCAGGTCAGATCTCTTCCAACCCAAGACATTTGATGACTCTCTGATTCTAAGACAATAATATGCTTTGTTCCTGCAAAAGAGACAGAAATGCAGGGTATCAGGTTTGCCTTCATTTCCCACCCTTCTGGGGATTAGCAAATGCATCTCCTCTCTTTCCACTCTTCTGCCTCTTTTAGGTGCTTTAAAGCCACAGTAGAAGGCAAGGAAATGGAATTACAAATTGATCTACTCTGCCTCCTGGGAGCTCCATGACCATCCCAACATCCCCTCAGTAAAAGAGGAGGAATAATAACCCTTAAAAGGGAGGAGAAATAATAACCCTTAAAAAAGAGGAGTGGGAGAATCCCTTAGCCTGAGAAGATGCCTGGTTTGTCCTGCCTGGGGGGTCATTTAGTAGATAAGCAGGCAGACACTGCACAGGACCTCTCAGATAGTGTTCCCAAAAGGCACTGGTGACTGAGGGGCACAGAGGTGCTTGCTTCTCCCAGTCCTAGCCAGGTGCAAACACCTAATGGTGAGTTTTTTGGAGGGTGTCTGAAGTTGCAGCACTTGTAGAGGGCTCAGGTCTGCAGCTCCATGTGTATGTCTTGGAGAACATGGGTCAGCAAGATCTGGAGATGGGGTCCAGATTCAGAAGACCCTAAATTCCTCAAGGATCACCTGCCCTGAGCACAAACAGAGACTGATCCTGCAGAAAAGGCCTTGGGGTGCTGGTGGCTGAGAAGCTGGCCATGAGCAAACAGTGCACGCTGGCAGCCCAGAAGCACAATGGCATCCTGGGCTGCAGCAAGAGAAGCGTGGCCAGCAGAGCCAGAGAGGTGATTCTGCCACTGCACTCTGCTCTGCTCACACCTCCTCTGCAATACTGGGTCCAGTTCTGGAGCCCTCAACACACAAAGGCCATGGAGCTGCTGGAGCAGGTGCAGAGGAGGCCACGAGAATGCTCAGGGGCTGGAACACCTCTGCTCTGAGGACAGGCTGAGGGAGCTGGGATTGTTCAGCCTGGAGAAGAGAAGGCTTCAGGGGAACTACTAGTGACCTTCCAGGACCTAAAGGAAACTTCCAAGCAGGCTGCAGAGGGCCTGTTTGCAAAGGCCTGCAGGGAAAGGACAAGGGGCAATGGTTTTAAATTGGAGAAGAGTAGATTTAAACTGGACATTAGAAAGAAGTTCCTCCCCACGAGGGTGGTGGAACACTGGCCCAGGTTGCCCAGGGAGGTGGTTGAGTTCCCATCCCTGGAGGCATTGCAGGTGAGGCTTGCCAGGGCTCTGGGCAAGCTGCTCTAGTTGGGGATGTCCCTGGCCACTGCAGGGGGGTTGGACTAGATGAGCTCCAGAGGTCCCTTCCAACCCAAACCATTCTGTGATTCTATGATTCTATGATCCAGGTCCCTGCTGGGCTCACCCCTAGCCTAACCACGTGCCTCTTGCTCTGCAGTGACATTCTGTGCCTACCCAGAGAAGTCAGAAGATGAAGCAGATGTAAACATGCCATAAGCCAGCAGCGAGCCAGCAAACCCAGTGAAGATGACAGGGAGTGATGCAGCTGGCCTGCATTAGCTGCCTGCCAGGGCTCTGCTGATGCAAAGCAGCTGTCAGCTTGGTCACCCCCCCATGAAGAACCACCTGGTGTTAGCCCACCCTTGAACTCGAAGGAGAGCTGGGATTCTGCTCCATGGATTGCCCCCTCCATGTGGAGAGAGATCCTTGGGATGCTGAAGGATGCCTTCAAGAGATTGTCGTGCTGTGCAAGGGCTCTGGAGGAGAACCTCCTTGAACCAAAGCCAGCTGTGGAGAATGTAATGACACAGGGAAACTGGGAGACCACTGCCAGTTACATAACAAAGGAAATCCAGCCCTGCTTGGAGGCTGTTGTTCTGCTTGAGAAAGGAAGGTTTTTGTTGACAGCCCAGATAGCTGCTTCCAGACAGGAACCCTTGGAAGGTTCAACCAACAGTGTCAGACTGCATTAGATAGCTCTAACCCAGGCTGATGGGCTTCCCTGTCCTTCAGGGCTGCCACTCTGGCCTGGGGCCATTCCATTAACAAGTCAGCTCATCTCATCTGCCAACCATCAGCATCAGCTGGAAACAAAACCCCTTCCAGGAGCAGATTAAAAGTGTTGTGACTCATTTAGGACATGCACTTAGCTTCCTCTCTCCTTCCCCAAAAGAGATTTGTGTCTTGGGGTTACTGAACATCTTCAGCAGGCTTCTTTAATCTGTCCTCTGCTGGGAGGTTGCCTTAGAGAAGGGAGGTAAAGCTGAACAGGTTTTGGGTGTGGAGAGGAAGGTGGAGGTGGTGGGCTGGGTGGTCTTCAGGAAAATCATGTCCTAGCATCCTGCCTTGGAACAGCTCTAGTGTGGATCCAGCAGGACTAGGGCAGGGATTGTCCTCCTGCACTGGGGAGGCCACAGCTCCAATCCTGGGTTCAGATTTGGGATNACCTGGCAGTGCTGGGAACAGTTGGACTCAATCAGCTTAAAGATCTTTTCCAGCCTAAACAATTCTGCCCTTCTGTGCTTCCCTGCTGCACTGTTAGAAGGACAGCACTGGTGGGAAGAACTGTGTCCACCTTCTGAGCTGAGTGCAGAGCTGCTCTGTTGAGCTGCTTTGGAAGCTGTCAGTGACAGCCAGTCCCTCCCTTCAGAGGCAGGCTGCTGCCCTGCCCTCCTACCCTGTCTTAGAAAGCTGCTCCTGACTTTTAATGTGATTTCCTTTGCTGCAATCCAAGGTCATTAGCTCTATCCCTGAGGGACACCACTTTTTTTTCTCTTCCTTCCTCTGTGCAGAAGCCTTTTATGTGTTGGGTGGCTGTGAGCAGGCAGCCCCTTGATCTCCTCTAGCCTAGACTAGATGTCTTCTCAGCCTCCCAGATCACGAGTTGTCTGTTGCTCTTGGACCACCTCAGGACACAGCCTGCTGTCTCCACTGATGACCTTTGAACTTGCTTTAGGGAGCCTGATGGCAACCAAGCCACTATTGATGTCTGCAGCCAATCTTAGAAGGTTTTCCTGATATTCTATTTCAACCTGGAGAAGAGAAGACTTCAGGGGATCTACTAGTGACCTTCCAGGACCTCAAGGGAACGTGCAAGAAGGCTGCAGAAGGCCTGTTTGCAAAGGCCTGGAGGGAAAGGACAAGGGGCAATGGTTTTAAACTGGAGAAGAGTAGATTTAAACTGGACATTAGAAAGAAGTTCCTCCCCACGAGGGTGGTGGAACACTGGCCCAGGTTGCCCAGGGAGGTGCTTGAGTTCCCATCCCTGGAGGCATTGCAGGTGAGGCTTGCCAGGGCTCTGGGCAAGCTGCTCTAGTTGGGGATGTCCCTGGCCACTGCAGGGGGGTTGGACTAGATGAGCTCCAGAGGTCCCTTCCAACCCAAACCAGGCTAGGATTCTATTCTGGATGCAGGACATGGAGCCTCTAGAAGGCAGGGAGCAAAAAGCAGAGGGCCTGTGCTTTGCCAGCCTCTGATGCTAAGAGGACATGCCTTGCCTTGTTCTTACCATGGTCTGCCTGAGGCTGTGGGGTCTTCTGTAGGTGCTTCAGACAAGAAACCCACTCCAGGTTTGCTGGATGTAGCTCATGGGCCTTTGAGAACCCAGAGAAGAGGTGGCAATAAGTCATTGCCTGCCAGAGAGGGATAAAGTCACCTCCTTCATTGGATGCAGGAGAAAACATTGGTCCTGGACTCTGCTGTCTAAGAGTGACAGGACTACTCTGAAACAACCAAGCAAAGGGAGGAGTAGAACAGATGCAAAACTTCTGAGCCAGAAAGTGTCCTCAACAGCTTGATGGAGGTCCTTGGTAAGATGCTAGAGACTAAGCACATCCTTCTCATCTGAGGAGCCCTCTCAAGCTTCTGGATAATTCCAGGCAGGAAGGATGGTTCCCAACAGCACTGGCAGTGCTTGGCTGCTAGAACTGTGGAGTCACAATGGAGTTGTGAGACATCAGCTAAGGGCAGGAGGTGACAGCTTTGAGATGCACATGCCACAGGGCTTCAAGATGCACCAGGGGAGGTTGAGATTAGATATTAGGAAGAATTTCTTCCCCCAGAGGGTTCTCAGGCATTGGCCCAGGCTGCCCAGGGAGGTGGTGGAATCACCATCCCTGCAAGTGTCCAAAAACCCATGTAGCTGTGGTGCTTGGGGCCATGGTTTAGTGGTGAGCATGGCAGTGATGGGTGGCTGCTTGGACTGCATGAGCTCAGAGAGCTTTTCCAACCATAATGATTCCCTGATTCCATGTAGTAAGATGCATTGGTGCAAGATGTTGTGGCACAGAGGACTCATCATGGTTGAAGACATCACCTAACCAGGCTTTCTTATGGCAGAGCAATCCACTGAGCATTATCTGAAGCAGAGGTCCCAATGTCAGCTCACAAGTTGGGTTTGTCAGTGGAGAGGACTACTGTCTGTCTTTCTCCTGTGGGCAAAGCACTTTTCCTGCTTTAAAGAGTCCTGGACTTTGCTGGAGCTTTTGAACTCTCATGACTCCATCACATCCAATGCTCTGCTTTGTTGCCTGGGAGCTGGCAGCTCTCTGCCTGAAGGAGCTGGAAAGCCATGCCTGTGAGTGATAACCTGCATCTTGACCTCTAACATCCTACCTTTGATCCTGGCCAGCACTACCTGCTTCAGGTGATGACAAGAGCAATTTTGGGAGACACAGCTATTACATAATCTTCCATGAGGAGAAACTTCTCCTTGGCCTGGCTTAAGTCCTGGAGCATTGTAGTCTATCTCCAAAATGTCATCACTCTCCTCTCAGTGGTACTTGTATCCATCTTTATGCCAATCCTTGAAGCCTTCTCTCCCTCTGGTCATCATGCAGAGAGTTGCACAGGTATTAAATAGCAGCATGAGGAAGCATGTGGTCCCCAAGGGTGACCAGAGGTTACCCCTCCTAAACAGTCCAAAGCTTCACAGACTATTTTTTATGAGCCATAAGAACAGGCAGGAGATGGTTTCAGAGAAAAAAACACAACTGATACTCTGCAGAAACTCAGCTTATCCTGCTAAGCTGACCCAAGAGTCTGAAACAATATCCATGAGCACTTGGGAGAGGGAAGAGAGTTAAGCTCTTTCAGGGTGGCTGCAGAAGCTCAGTTCCCCTTGAAATGGTCTCTCAGATCCATTAACTCTGATCCTTTTACATCCTCCCTCCCAGCCTGGGGTGATTTGCAGCAGAGGCAGTGAGAAAGCAAAAGCTTCTCTAGGCAGGCTCATTCTCCACAGAGGCAAGCAGCAGCCCCAGGCCTTATTTTGCCTAGAGATCAACTACTAGTCATTGAGGTGCTGGAGTGTGTCCAGAGAAGGGCAAGGAAGCTGGGAAAGTGCTCAAGTGTGCTGAGGAGCAGCTGAGGGCACTGGGGCTGGTCAGTGTGCAGAAGAGGAGGCTCAGGGGAGACCTTCTGGCTCTCTGCAACTCCCTGGCAGGAGGTTGGAGCCACGTGGGGATTGGTCTCTTCTCTTAAGGAGTAAGTGATAGGACAAGAGGAAACAGCCTCAAGTAGCACCAGGGGAGGTTTAGGTTGGCTATTAGGAACAATTTCTTCCCCAAAAGGGTTGTCAAGGACTGTCCCAGGCTGCCCAGGGCAGTGCTGGAATCACCATCCCTGGAGAGGTTTCAAAGCCATGGAGCTGTGGTGCTGAGGGACATGGCTTAGAGATGACCTGACAGTGTTGGGGAACAGCTGCACTTGGTGATCTTTTCCAACCTAAATGATTCTATAAATCTCTGATTCTATTGCTGTGCTGGTGCCAAAGACCCTAGAAGAGGAGTTGGCATTGCCAGAGTGCCCCTGAGATGCACATCTCTGTATGTTTCCTCCCCTCACAGCTGAAGCCCCATCTGAGCTGAGCCACCAGCTTCACCCAGTAGATGTTATCTTTGGCTGCTTGCCTGGAGCAGAAGCAGCCACCACTCTAAAGGCAATAGATCTGTATTAGTGACTCCTGTGGGAGGCACAAACTAGAGATTTCCATCAGCATTTGTAGGACAAACACAATTTGAGGCTGCAGATAAGAGGCTGCTGCTGCTGTGCTTATCTTCAGGCAGGCTTGCAGCAAAGCTCTTCTCTCCTCTGAATTGCTTCTGGCTCAAGGCCCAGCAATGAGGGTGTCAAGTTGTTTTGGTGATATCTCCCTCAGTCTGCAGTCAGTACCTAGATGCTTTAGAAAGCCAAGCCTAAAGCAGCAAGTCAGACAATGGAGAGAAGAGCCAAAAAAGGAAGGGGTTTGTCAAAGTCACCCCAGGGGTGATGGGCAGAGCTAGAAATAGGCCATAGGTTATTTTGGTATGGAGCCATCTCCATCCTCAGCCATATAAAGGTTAAGCATCTAACCTAGCCTGTTGTTCAAGGCTCTTTCTATAGGCCACACAAAGCAGGAGAAAGAAACCAACCTTACATGGGGGGAGAGAGGAGAGGGCTGCCTGACACACTGACTACAGGACAAACCTCAAGGATGAAGCTGGAAAAGGCTAACCAAGGTGATACTAACCCCACAGCCCACTGCCTGTCCCCAGGCCATGGCCCACAACAGCCAGTGGCTGGCAAGGTCTTGACTAGTGATGCTTGGTAAGTTGTTCTACAGACCCAGAGTAGCCAGCAGCTATTTGAACTGAAGGTCAGAGGATCCACCTCATAGTGCTCGGAAGGGAATTTTGCTGCCTAACTGTTCCCTTGGCCACAGAGCTGTGGTGGTTTCAAGCTGTCCCTTCCACCATCTCTTGTGGAGGTGTGGACCTTGTATCAGAACTGCAGGTCTGTTCATGACAGACTTTGGGATCTCCATCCACCTGTCCCAGGTGGATCTCTCAGTGCCCATCCCTGCCAGGGAAGCTGAGGACTCCAGGATCCAAAGCAGGGAGGTATGGCCTGAAGCAGCAGTGCTNTTCTCGTGGCCTCCTCTGCACCTGCTCCAGCAGCTCCATGGCCTTTCTGTATTAATGTTCCTGAAGGGGATGGGAGTCCCTGATGGAACTGGTCCAGTGTTCCATGAAAATGCCAAGGGATGGCAGGGACAGGGACTTGCCATGATCTTCTCAGAAGCCCCTGCTCAAGTGGATGTTTTCCTTCTGCTCTTTGCAATCAGGGTATTAATTTACAATCAGCTATTTCAACCCGATATCTGGACAGAAAGGAAGGATAAAGTTCTCAGCCTTGCAGAGGTTTTTTGTAGGTTAAAACTACTTGTATTACTGCAACAGCTGAAGGGTTTTGAGCAGGAATTGGAACTGGTCAGAAATTACTATATCATCACTTACATCAATATCCATCACAGGTACCTGAGCTGTTCTAGGCTAAGTCCTTCCAGCTTAGTCAACAGAGAGAGACAGACTCTGCTTGTGAGGAGTGATGCACCCTTTCCAGGCCTTGCTCCACTGACCACAGAGAGGAAAATCCCAGTGGAAAGGAATCAGGTGTTGAGTGCAACTTGATGCCCTGCAGTAGCTCCCTTGGCCTCCAGCTCCTATTTGGTGGCTTCCTGCTGGCCCTTGGCAGATAGCTTGCATGCTCTGGGTGCCTCTAGATGCCTACAGCACCTCAGGCCTCTCCTCCACCCAGCTTTGTCCATGGGATGGCAGTCAGTTCCCCCCTTGGCTCCTTATCTCAGAGCCCTGATGGCCCTAGGAAGAGCTGAGTCAGGGCTGCCAAGCACATGCCTGCATTGATCCTCTTTGTGTTCAGCCTTGTTGGCACACAGCCAGGGCCAAATCCTTACCTGGGTGCCAAACCAGAGCTGACTCTGTTCCATTTCCACCAGCTGAAGCTCTCTGCCCCTCCCTCTGCTTCCCTAGAAACCTGAGTCATCCTTTGCTGAGGACAGTGTGTCAGGAGTAGGCAGGAGCTAGAGCTTTGAAGGGCCTGATTTCCCACCTCCAGTCTCACAGAAGATGTGCTAAAGGCACTTCAAGCCCAATTTATTGATCACACCAATGTTGTTAATGGCACCAAGGGAGGCAAGGGCAAAAGCAATCCAAAAATGGGGGTGGGAGAGGAGAAAAAGCACTTTCTCTAGTGCAGAGTCTGCTTCAACCTCTGAGGAGAAGCTTGCTGAGATCTCAGAGATCCAGACATTACAGACCCAAATCCACAGCCTTCTGCTGGGATTTGCAGGCTCCAGCCTGTAGCATGCTTACCAGCCCTCCCCACCACCACCACAGCCAGATCCTCCTCAAACTGCCCTTGTCTGAGTGCTTTGGAGAAGACATTCATTGCACAAGGCAGCCAGCCACAAGAGAAGCTACTGAAGCATGGCTGAACATGGTTTGGAGAAGAAACTGGGGGCTTGCCATCTGACCCAGAGCAGTTTGCAGCATCCTCTCCCTTCCCATCCAGATGCAGCCCAGGACCAGCATGTGCTAGCTGGGCTCCTCCAGTTGACCTCCAGCTCTCTCCTGATCATGCTGCAGTGCCACTGATGGACATCAGATCAGATTCTCTTGGCTCTTCTGCACTCCACAGGAACATCACTGATTAACCCCAGCAGAAGGCTCCGAGCCACTGGAGTTTTGTGGGTTCTGTGATGAGGAGAGGAGAGGAGAGAGGAAAAGAGAGGAAAAGAGAGGAGAGGAGAGGAGAGAGGAGAAGAGAGGAAAAGAGAGGAAAGGAGAGGAGAGGAAAAATAAAATAAAATAAAAAGGGAAAAGAAAAGAAAAGAAAAGAAAAGAAAAGAAAAGAAAAGAAAAGAAAAGAAAAGAAAGACCCCCAAGCCAAGGTGCTGCTTGTGTGAGCTCCTCGCAGTCCTAAGCAGTGCTATGGTCACCTAAAGCTGCAGTGGGGCTCAGTGATTTGGCCACTGGTGTTTGTGTCAGTGTCTCAGCTCTCACCCCTAGCAAGCAGCAGCTAGGATTTGCAAAGCACTCACTTTTCTGTCAAAACACAGAGAAATAAAGCATTCATGTCCCAGGCCAAAGCTGAGCTCTCAGAGAGAAGCAGGTTTTGTAAGGACAGCCAGTGCCTCCCTGCCTGCTCTTGCAGAGGCAGCTGAGGCTCCTGCTGCTGCCCAAGCACACTTGGGGAGAGGAGAAGGGAGGCTGAAGGGAAGATAACATCAAGGAACCCTGATCAGCAACAGGACAGCCATGGGAAACACCAGATAAGCAAGCTGCCTGTGATGCTGAGACAGCAGCTCCTGTCTCCAGCCCTTGGCCCAGCCACTGCTCTAGGAGGAGCTCTTTGCTGTGAGAGGCCAAGTGCCCTGGGGAGGAGCTCACAGATGGCTGCTGCTCCACATCATTACACTGGAGAGAGTCAAAGGCACCAAAACATCCTTTGGACTTAGATGGTTGGTTTGTTCTGCACTTTGGTTGGGTCAGAGAGGTGGGCTAGGGCAGGATGGCCTGGCTCAACACCTTCTGCAACTTGGGGTCAGAGAGCTGCATGGTGAGTACCTTTGACCATTGAGTGCCAGCAACAGAGCACAAAGCAGGTAAGTAGGTAACAACTGTGCTGTAGCTCAGCTTGCCCAGGACACTTCTGAGTCTTGGAAGTGTTTGATTGTGTCTGTACTGCCAAAAGCAAGGGCTGGGTCCTGTCCTCTGGCCCTGAAGCCAAGTGCACAGCACACCTCACAGACACAAGCCTAAACTCATTTTCCCCCCCCAAATCCCAAGATATATGTGTAGATAAATCCAATTCCTCTGACCTCTGTTGTCCTGCACCACCATTTGGCACTACCTACAGGGCTTGGCTACTCAGTCACCACTAAGCCATGTCCCTCAGCACCACATCTCCAAGGCTTTTCAGCCTCTCCAGGGATGGTGACTGCACCACTGCCCTGGGCAGCCTGGGACAGGCCTGGACAACACCTTGGGAAAGAAATTGTACCTCATGTCCAACCTAAACCTACCCTGGAGCAACCTGAGGCTGTTTCCTCTCATCCTATCACTTGTTCCTTGGGAGAAGAGACCAAGCCCCACCTGGCTCCAACCTCCTGTCAGGGAGTTGCAGGGGGGGGAAGGTCTCCATCTGAAGTGCTTTATGCCAGTGGAACATGACTCTGCAACCACAGTGTCAGGGCAAAGCTGCAGCACATCCCTGGCTGCTCATCCCCTCTTGTCCTCACCTCTATGACCCGCTCCCTTCCTCACATGTCTGAGGGATTCATCCAAGCCTTTGCTGTGCAGATGCCACTCCCTGACCCAGCTACAAACCTTCTGCTCCAATGAACTTCCTATTTTTTCCACCTTGGGTTAGTTTAGTGCAAGCTGAGTGAGTTGTATCAGCTCATGGAAGGATGCACGTGGTCAGGAGGGGAGAGAAGAGCCAGGAGCACAGAGTCCCTGGGCTGCTGAAATGCCTTGAACCAGGAATGCTAGAGGAGTGTGAGGACACAGGAGAAGAGAAATCCACTTGCTGCTTTGCTGGGTGAAGGGAAAAACACTTGGCCAGAGAGACAAGTCACCCAAGTGCTCTCAGAGGGATTTGTGTCATAGCAGGATCAGAGCAGGATCTGTGCAGAAGATGATATCAAGCCTAAAATCATCCTTTCTTGAAAAATCAGGTTTCTGGAAGTCAGTCCAAGCTGAGCCTTAGGGGAAAGAAAAACCCTAACAGACCCACAGAGCTCCTCTGGTCCCTGGCAGGGCTCAGGCTGACCTTGGGGGAATAAAGGCATCTAGTCTTGCCTTAAGGAACACATTTTTTCTCTCTTTTTTACTTCTTTCTTTCCTCTTTCCCATTTTCCCCTTTTTTCCCCTTTCCTTTTTCTGTTTTCTTTTAGTTGTGGTTTTGTATGTTTGTTTATTTGCTTTGTTTTTAAATGGTTATGAACTGACAGACACTAAAATGTCACTTGCAGCAGGAGCTGAGCAGCCAGAGAAAGCCCAAAGCACTCAGCCTTGGGCAGAGCAAGAACTCAGCCAGAGGGGTGGGATCCCTGCTGCCTTCTCCCTTACATCCAGACAGTGCCAGAGGGGCAGGAGGTTTTGGAGACAAGGATGGGACATCTCCCACCTCTCTGAGCACCCTGGGCCAGGCTCTCACCACCCTCAGCATCAAACATTTCTTCCTTCTCTCTAGTCTAAATCTCCTTCTTCCAGTTTGAAACCATCCCTGGAATGGTTCCATGGTTGGAACTTCTATCACCTCTGGAGGTCCTTTCCCAGCCTGCTTGGTGGGAATGTGTCTGCTGATGCCTGTGGTTTCCTTGTGATGAGCTTGGTGGCTGTGCCCCAAATAACAGAATCACACAATCATTAAGGTTAGAAGAGACCTCTAAGCTCATCAAGTGCAACCATGTCTATCACTCCCATACCACTAACCCATGGCCCTAAGGAGAGCAGCTAAATGTTTCTTAACCCCCTGCAGGGATGGTGACTCCAGCACAGCCTGGGCCCAAGAATTAACAACCCTTTCAGGGCAGAAATTTCTCCTTATAGCCAATCTAAACCTCCCCTGCTGCAACTTGAAGCCAACCAGGAGACTGAGCTCAACCCAATCTGACTGAGGCCATGAGAGGACCATTTCCCAGAGGGAAATCCTCCAGCTAGCATCTTCACACCCCAGGAGAGTCCCTGCTGAGCACAGCCAGCCTAGGAGATTTGCAGCTAGGAGCCCTGCAGCCCGGGGATGACTCTCAGCCTCTCAGCATTGTTTTCCAAAGGCCCATTGGAGCCCACAGGAGCAGGGGCAGGGGCAGCAGCTGTCTCTGCTCGAGCTGTCTGGGCCTGGGGGGGGGAGGTTACCCCTCACAGACACCAGCAGCCTAGCTGGAGTAATCCCACTGATCTCCAAGCATCACTCCAGGGCTATTTGTAGGAGGCCAGAAACCAACCAACAACAACAACAACTGCCTGGACCTGAAAGGAACCCCTTGGATTTCATTTCCTCCAGCCTTTCCCCTCCCTGCACACTTGCTCTCTTGCTTTTCCTCTTCCCAGCATGAGGAGCTCCCACCAAACCCAGTCTGCTCAGGTCAGGCTTGCCACTGGCAGCAGAACAGCAATTACTCATTATTAATATTAATTATTGTTCTTTTATTATTCTTATTCTCATCATCATTATTCTTTTGGCTCAGAGGGGATGAACTCACAGCCCAGTCTTGACCCCAACACCAGGCTTGTTTGCTTTCTCTTTTGTGGCTGAGTGTTTGATAGTCTCAGGATATCTGCTAATCCCCAAGTACAACAACAAACCCCCCTCTGTCTCTCCAGAATCCATGCTCCCAAGCTGTGGACATGGGCACACTCCCAAGTGCACTGTGTGGAGAAGAGAAGATCTCAGGCATGGTTTCCCTATGCTCCTGGTCTCCTTGGGATTTGCAGGATCTCTGTCTAGGGTTGGTTTTTCATCCTCCTTCTTCTCATGGGCAGAGCAGGACTAGTTTTCCCTTCCAACTCTAAATATCTTCCCTGAAAGAGTTGTTAGGCATTGGCCCAGGCTGCCCAGGGCAGTGCTGGAGTCACCATCCCTGGAGGGGATCAGAAAGCATGGAGATGTGGCACTCAGGGAGGTTGATGGTTGGACTTGATGATCTTAGAGGTTTTTTCCAACCTTAATGATTCTGTGATTCTCTGATTCAAATCCTTCCCCTCACCTGATCTATAAAGATGTGGGGAGAGGTTAAAGGGCAAACTAGCGCCCAGCACCTCCTCAATCCAGCTGCTTTGCTATCTAAGCACCAAGGCCTTGGCTGCTTGGTGACTAGTTTGTCACCACTCTGGTGCTAGCTTTCTGATTTCTATTGGAAGATCCTACCAGAGATCCAGACTAATGCTTGTGTGGGTGCAGCTTCCTTGGGAATTGGGGCTGGGATCTTTCTGCAGGTGACCTGGCTGAGCTTTTCCCTGCTTTGGGTTATGTCTGTGAGAAGGCTTCCCTGTGCCCTCACTGTGAGAGGATTCATTCCTACAGGACTTTGCCTGGCTGCTGCATTTCCCACCCTGCTTCCCAGGCAATGCAGGGCCTTTCAGCCCTAGGTTCTGCAGAGAAGTAACTCAGCTGCCAGTGAGGTACCAGTGCCACAGGCAAGCAAAGAAATCATTTCCCAGCCCTACTGCAGCACTCTTAGAGTCATACAAACACAGAATCATTATGGTTGGGAAAGATCTCTGAGCTCATGCAGTCCAAGCATCCACCCAGCACTCCATGCTCACCACTACACCATGGCCCCAAGCGACACATCCACACCTTTTCTGAACCCCTCCAGGGATGGTGATTCCACCTCCTCCCTGGGCAGCCTGGGCCAGTGCCTGAGAACCCTCTGGGGGAAGAAATTCTTCCTAATATCTAAGCTCAACCTCCCTTGGAGCAACTTGAAGCCATTTCCTCTTGTCTTATATCAGTCATTCCATGCAAGAAGAGAGCAAATCCCACCTGGCTCCAGCCTGCTTGCAGGGAGTGAGAAGGTCTCCTGTCAGAGCAGCAGCAGGAGGCTCAGCACTCTCCAGACTCAAGTCTTCCAGCCTCAGACAGACAAATTGTGCCCTGCAGCTCTGGGTGCTTGGCTGCCCCAGTCTGCAGGAACCCTCCTGACTCAAACCACACAAGAGAGCTTTGCTTTGATCTGCTGAGGGACTAAAAGGTCAGGTACCACTTTTAGCTTAGCCTGCCTCTAAAATTAAGTCCTTCCATCCCCATCCTGCAGCTACTCTCATTGATTTGGGTTTGTTTTTTGTTTGTTCCTTCTAAGAGAGAGGTGACTTCTCTTGATGGCAGCACACTCCAAGCCACTAGCCAAGTATCAAATATATATATATATAAATATTAGAAAATATATAGATATTTCATCACTCTGCTGAACCATGCAGTCAATAGTGGGCTGTGTTCTCCAAGTCCATGTCAAAACGGAGTTGGTTTGGGAAATTAAAACCAACAAATAACAACAACAACAACATCAGGCTCCAGGCACCCTGCAAGTTGTTCCCTGCCCTGGGAGAAGAACAGAACATTTCAGATGTTGTTTCCCTGCCCTGGGCTCCTGTCTTTATTTCATGGGGTTTGGTTGGGAGTTGCAGGATGTCTAGATAGGGCTGGTTTGTCATGGGCTGTGCTTGGGGAAGATCAGGGGGGTGCCATGGGGCTGACACACTACAGGGGTGCCAGAAGGGACACACAACATCTCTGAAGCACCAGAAGTCCAGGTGGGTTTGGAAAGTCTTCAGAGGAGACTCCACAAGCTCTCTGGGCAGCCTGGGCCAGGGCTCTTCATCCTCAAATCAAACAAATTTCTCCTGCTGGCTTCCAGTGTGTGTCCATTGCCCCTTGGCCTGGCCCTGGGCACCACTGAGCAGAGTGTGGCCCCAGCCTCTTGCCCCCTGCACCCTTCAGCTCTTGCTCAGCATGGAGCAGATATATTCTCAGTCAGGACAACTTTCCAAACCCTGTGACAGCTCCTTCAGCTGTTGCCAGTGGGTTTGAGATGTGAGGGAAGTGTCTGAAACATCTGCTTCAGCCTGGGCCTGATTAAACCCAACAGGGCTTCTAGCAGCAGGACCCTAAAGCACTACAGGATGGGGTCAGGAGTTTGAATCTTAGAATCATTAGGGTTGGAAAAGATCTCTGAGATCATTGAGCCCAACCATCCACCCAGCACTCCATGCTCACCACTACACCATGGCCCCAAGCAGCACATCCACACCTTTTCTGAACCCCTCCAGGGATGGTGATTCCACCTCCTCCCTGGGCAGCCTGGGCCAGTGCCTGAGAGCCCTTTGGGGGAAGAAATTCTTCCTAATATCTAAGCTCAACCTCCCTTGGAGCAACTTGAAGCCATTTCCTCTTGTCCTATCAGTTGTTATGTGTAAGAGACCAAGTTCCACCTTGCTAACACCTTGGAAACAAGAAGAAAACCCTCTTGTGCATCCTTCAGCTAAGCTTTCCCAGCACATTTCCCTGTTTTCTCATCCCTGGCAGAGCTATTCCTGAGCCATGTCCAGGTCCAGATCATCCTGAGCAAGGCATGGAGCATGCTCCAGCCACAAGTCCTCATCACCCACTGGTGCTGCTGAGCTTGGGATCTGATGGGGTGGGGATCAACAATCAAACACCCTAGGGAGACAACAGACACTTGGTTCTCTGGCTGGTCCCCTGCACCTTCTGGAGGTACTAGGATATACTGGGAGAAGGGAGCAAACTGGGGCTGAGGACACACTGAAGCCTTGCCTGTCTCTTCTGGCTCCTGAGGTTTGCTGAGCTGTTTCACAAGCTTAATTTTCACCACAAGCAACAGAGACACCAAAGCTAGCAGGACTTTTGGTGCTGCCTTCTGCAGCAGCAGGGCTGTTGGATGTGGTGGGTAGCAGGTGCTCCAGGACCTACCCTGTCATGATACAACCCCAAAGTCAGACCTGGTGATGGAGATGCTAATCCAACCCCAGATGAGAGGAGAAACCTCAACTGTCACTAAAGCCTCAAGAGATCCCCAAGTGGTCCTCCCAGTGTCCTCAGTTTGGGATTTGAAAAGGTTGGCTTGTGCTTAGAGATAGAGCAAGATGTGGTGGACCACAACAGTGAGTGTTTTTGGAGGGGCTCTTTCTTCTCACTGATTGCTGAGGTGTTTCCCTCTAGCATGATGCTGGATGTGTGGGGGGAAATCACCCCCTGCCAGCCCTGCACAAGGTCCCTACCAAACCCAGGGGACACAGCCCAGGCTGAAGGTTCCTGGAGGGTCAGGGGGGACCTGGCTGGAGCTAGGGTCAGGGTAAGCCTTCTCCTTTTCAAACACATCTCCATCCTTCACAGAAAGCAGACACTGCTTGAAGGGGTGGTCCTGCCCCTTCCTACACCAGAGAGCACAGAGCAGTGACAGCAGTAGTGGTGGTTCTAGGGATAAGAGAAAGCAGGGAGAGCCCAGGTCAAAGCAGCATCAATGAGATAATATCTGGTGGAGGATTCTGCAGGACATTGTCCTTCACTGCTGCAGAAGGGCTTTGGAGACCCTTTAGGGCTGCAGAATAAAAGTCTGTAGGGGACATCACCACCAAAGGGAGGTTGTGCTAGGTCTGGGAAGCCAATTCTAACTCTCCGTGTGCAGGAACAGGTGAAAACAAGCCCCGGGAAGCAAAGGGTTAATACTACTTCCACGCTCCTGGAGTGTAAACTGGCTGCAAGCTCTGGACAGGCTCCGAGGTCCTCTCCAGGAGGAGAGCCCCAAGAGGAAGGCACTGCTCTGCTGAGATGAAGCAATGAAAAGAAGATTTGGCCTTTTTGGGCTGGGAGGGGATGAAAATAACCAACATCATAATCAGAATAAAAAGGAAAAGGCAACGAAAAAGAAGGAGGAAAGTTGCTTTTTGTCCAGAGCTGCCTTTGGAATGCTCGTGCCAGTGCTTTCCCCCACTTCAGCCCCGAGCCCTGTCAAACTGCACGCGGATTCGCAGCGATTCAAACTCTTTGGGGAAGCTCAGACATTTTCATCTCATGTGGGGCAGCAGCTCCCACACACAGGGAGAGAAGCCACTGGGCTGCAAAAAAAATCACCCACCCCAGAAGTGAAAAAAACAACCAAACAACCCAAAAAGCAAACCCCCATCCTCCCCCTAAAAAAAAAAAAGATAAAAAACAAACGGCAAATCTTGTCAAATCCTTGCTAAAGTGGTGGTGGAGGAGAGCTGGTTGGAGAAGGGGAAAGGGAGAAGCTTGTGGGACTCACCAGAGCGTAGACAGAACTGAGGACGGAGCAGCAGAGGATCAAACCCAGGCTGTGATAAAGCAGATATGATCCCATATCCAAGAGGCTTCTGCTGCCAGCATCCAAGCTCGCTCGGGGAAGGAGGAGGACGAGAGGGCTTCCAGCTCGCCGGTTGCAGATGAGTTCTCCTTACTGCTTTNTGTTTTCCCTCTCCATCTGTCTCGGAGCAGGAGAAATCACATCCATATGGCAAAGCTCCTCTTTGGCTTCCCTGGGATTTTTCTCTTCCCTTTTTTTTNAAAGAGGAAAAAGAGGAAAAAGGGAAAAAAGAAGGAAAAAAGAGGAAAATGGGGAAAAGGAAGAAGGAAAAAGAAGACAAATGAAAAGAAAAAGGAAAATAAAAAAAGGAAAATAAAAAGAAAAAAGAAAAAGAAAAAGAAAAAAAAAGAAAAAAGAA